>CM034149.1:197493373-197693373 GCA_019776745.2 Taxus chinensis | reverse complement strand
GTGTAATATTGGTTAGTATGGGTATTACCCTAAATTCTAACCTAAGATACTAACCTAACTAATGAGCAAGAATGTATGAAGGGGCCTATGGAGGGGTGCGAACCATGGGCGGAGTTTTCTATGGCAATTAAATGCTTGGGATAAGGATGAGGGACAGGTCATGGCGGAGGCTTAAGCGAACGGCTAACCTGTTCTGACGTGGCAATTCGCTAAGTTTGGAAATGGGCTTTGGATTTTCATTGGAACTGTCGCCAATTCTGGCGGTCGGTGGAAGATGGAGTTTAAGCGGGAAAGTTGGTGTAATGGCATTCAATTTTCTCGGTAAACGAGCCCAGAACTCGCGAGAAGGCATGCAAACGGGAAGTTTGAGGGTTTGTTTGGTTTGTCGCAATTTTCAGGTTTTCACTTCTGCTTGTTTACTGGTTCTTCGCACTAGTCCTCTTGGAGTTGCATGGCGAGTATGAACTGCTATCTAGCTCTTTTCTCTGTCATGGAGGATATATATACCATGGAGACAGCAAATTTTTTTTGGTCGCTTTATCATGGAAAAAGAAAAGAAAGTTTGAGCTCTTCCTGTGGTCTACTTCGGAAATTTGATAAAAAAAAATCCAGGCATGTTAGGCCTTAACCTTTAAATAGCTTGTTGTCTGTCAAGTGATTTCATTAGAACAACTCTGTTCAAATGATTTAAGAGAAAATAGATGATTTATCTATGGATGATCTTGTTTGATTTTTCTTGGTACAGTATCTCTTCTGGTTCGATTTTTCAATTTATCTTCTTTTTGGGTGTTTATTAAAATCAAATTGTGGCATCTATTCCTTTGTGTATTGCTTTCTAGTTTAAATATGCGATATATTTATATGTAAAGAGCATGAAAGCTCGTCCTGTTTGGCGTGAGCCCATAGGATCATACCTGTAATAGGTATAGACCACTGTTATGTTTGTTGATTTGTGATCGTTGTTTCTTGTTGTGGAAACTGTATGGGAAGGATTTTGTTAGATACTGTATGTTTGATCAGTGTCTACTGGACTCCTTTGGAAACTCTGTCGTGGTTTTTGTTGACAGTGACTAATTAATACTTTTTGGGTTTCGTTTGTCTTCTAATTTTGTTCTGGGAACAGGTAAACATGTTGTCAGTGTGACCGTAGTCTTATTGTAACTCTTTTGGAATTGTTTCCTTTTTTTCGTTGCGGTAACGAGAATGTATCCGTTCCAATATGCATTAAGGATATATGTATATTATATATTGGAACGACTCTGTAAGAGTCCATTGAATGACTTGTATACATGGATTACTGTGGTAGTTATCTGTTTATATATTGAACGTTGGACAATGATTTGTTCGAAATCTTGAGAAGTAACAGGTCTTTCGACCTCTGTTAACTATAGCAAATTTTGGGTATTGACTACCCACCGTTGTACTAATATGGTTTCATTCTTGTGTAACTTGTTCAAAATGTTGAAGAAGGTTCAGTTGGCAGCCTGGTTACGAGGAAACAGGTAATTTTTGAAGCCTGTTTTCTTTGTATGTAAATAAAGGATATAGACTTACTGGAGTAGATGGAATCATTAATTATTCATTCTTTATTATCTTGAATACTGTTGAATAGACTCGGTCGAAAGTCTTCGATAAACAACTCAGTGTGATTTCCTTCAAATTAGGACTGTTGGGTTTATTCTGTTGTTTGACCCTGTGGAGGGTATCTTGTTTCATTCGGATTCTGTATAAGCATGAGATTGAACTCGTGATGTTTATTTGGCCTATAGAAGGATTTCTATCAACTAATTCCACATCTTGTATATCGGCTTGTATGAGTTCTGCGATTATGGGCGTAATAACCTGTTAACAGTATGTAATGTGTATTTATAGATTTATAATGGTTGTTATTTGAACGACTCTGAGGAGACGATTCAATGATTTATATGTTCTATTTGGGCCGCTATTCAAGGTTGAATATAGTTTAAATAGTTGGTGAATTGATAAACCAGTGACTTGGAAGGGAATGACATGTACTAAGACCTCTGTTATTTTCGTAAGAATTACCATTTGTGTTGCATTGATTTTGTGGTACAGATTTCTTTAGGAGATATATTTAGGTCTTCAATCTGTGCAAATTTGTGTAAAAGATGGGCAAGGGTACAGCCGGTTTTCTTGTTTTGAATTCGGTAATCGGATTTTCTTGCCTGATGTTTTAAATAAGCTCCATTGTTGGGCTCGGATGTAATCATGTGCAATTGTTTGACTTATTACCACTGTTCGGATTCATATGAACTTCTTGGAAGGTATCTTGTATTGCTTGAACTCTTATTGAATCTGATACTACGGGACACTGTCGTTTTGTCACTGTTTGAGTTCCTTGATTATGGTTGATTATTTCATGTTCTAGCCCTGTTGGGGTGAGTCGCGAGTACCACACCTTAGACTTGCATGCACCAAGGTAAGAATAGATATGGTTATGTTCCTTTCCGTTTATTCCTGTCTCATTTTTGACTGAGCATGTTTCGGAAGTACTGTGTGGATTATCATGGAATAGTCTTTAGGGAAACCTCCAGATTGCTTGAATGCAATGAAGTTTGTTGTAAAACAGCAATTCTTGAGGTTCTTTGCAGCTTGTCTAACTTGGGTCGATTTATATACTGGTTGAATGTTTTCAATTTTTTTTATGACAGTAATTCTTCTTTGGTTTGACAGACTTATTCGTATACATACTGGATGAATGCAATTCATATGTGTAGACGGTACAATATTGAACTTATGTGAAATGAAGTATGAATGGTTTGGTTCTTTCTCTTCCTTTATTTTAATATTTGTTGATATTTGTCTAACAGTGGGAAATTGGTTTTGTAACATATTGGTGGAATCCCGAATTGTTATGTTATTTTCCTTTTTGGAAGAATGAAACAATCTGACCAATGTTGTGATTTTGGATTCAATGATTGTTTGTGTACATTCGTTCCTTGTTTCTTAATATTCGATGGAATATTAGAGAAGTGATTAAGACTATTTTGTAACAATGACAGAGTCACATATTTGTAATCATTTTGTATTACAAGGGCATAGTCTGAGTCATGTTTACTTATGTGAATTATCTGATATCATTTAAACAGGGTGTTTAATGAAAACAATTGATGGATTGCAATTATTTTAAGAGTTAGTGCTTATCATGCTCAATTCATTGAACTGACTCATGTTGACTATTTTTGCAGATGGTTGCCGTAAGTGGTAAAAGTAATGCAGATCTGACAGGATGATCAGATTGTTTAATTGATTTGTATAATGAATTACAGCTTGATTTTATAGATGTACTATGTGTGGGAAAAGATGTTTCTTTTCCGTTAAGCATTGTATCAAGTATGCTGTTTGCATAAAATGTAATTGTATAGTTTTGAAAGGAATGGAAATAAGTGTTTGATACATATGTGTTGTATTCTATTTCTGATAGTTGACCTTCTTCGGTTTATGTAACAGAGTGGGCATTGTTATCATTTGTGTAATTTGGATGCTTTTGTGATTGACAATGAAAGCTTACATGAAAATGTGACTGAATTCATATGAGTGTTTAATAGATCTCTAATTTGTTCTAGTGAAAGCAATATTGGATTTAAATAATTGTCTTTCTAGAAGATAGGTTAAAAATGAGCCTAAAAGAGAATGCTAAACAAGCTGGATTAAAATTACTGAATCCCTAGTCCTAAATATATGACAAGACAATATTTAATTGGATTCTTAATCATTTATATCTTTATGCTAATAAGTATGATATAAATTCAGTTAAGAGAACTGATATATAATCAAATGGAGTTCAGATTGGCAATCTCATGTGAAGGTTATGAGATATTGTCCGATTCTGTTGCTTTAGAATCAGGTGTATTCTAATGACTCCTTGATGAGAGTTTGAAATACCTTCTCATCCATGTAATGGGTTTTATAGAGGAGGGTCCTGTCGACACTAAAATTTTCCTCCGTAATTTCTATTTCATTAATGTATGTATTAGGAATAGGATGTTGTTAAGTGTAATTAGTAGTAGCGTCTGATAGAAGATAACGGCGCCGTCAGTACGGTGCCGCCAATAATGTGGAGTACGGTAAACAGTCAAAGTACAATAGGAATGTTTTGTAAAAGTAAATATTTGTCGTAAGTGGTCCGGTAATGTTAAAATGTCAAAGTTTGGGTAATTAGAGAAGTAGGGTCTACATGATTAGGAATTAGAAATATTATATTGGTAATAAAGGACAAGGAGTGAGGTCATAAATATTTTGTGTATTTATTTGTAAAAATCTAAAAATGTGGAACCCATGTAAAATGATAAGGTTTATCTTATCTTAACAGATAAGCTTACATGTACAGATAAGAGTTAAGGTATGGAATATGATTCGTCAGAGTGGATTTCTTATCCTATCTTAGAGATAGGATGGATAAGCCTGGAAGTTCTATAAATAGAGAGGCCACCCCCCTCATTTAGCATAGAAGAAGTAGTGAGAAATATTGTAGGAAGTGTGCGAAGGAAGCCATCAGTTTAAAGGTGTGTTGAAGAAGCCATAAGAGAGTGTAATTGTAAAGTTTTCTCCCAGGTGAAGAAAAGTGAAGTCAGTAACACTTGAAGTACCTCGTGGGTGAGATTGTAACAATTTCATGTTAATATTATAATTTACTCTGATATTTCATATTTATCATCATTCCTTCTTATCATAGTCTATGGTATTCTTGTGTTATATTTGTTGTTGTGTTTCCAGATTACATCCACCAAACTAAAAGCTGTGCATTAGTTAATAATCATAGCACGATGAGTTTCCGGTGAAGAATTATCATAGTGCCGGATTGGTGTTGACAGGCCCTTCTCTCAATGGGGTTTGGATCTTGTCGGAGAGATCAATCCTCATTCGTCCCAACATCATCAATGGACCATCACTGCTATCGAATATTATACAAAATGGGTGGAAGCCATACCACTCATTCCCACGAAAGCAGAGAAAATATGTGAGTTCATCAACCACCACATTATTTTTTACTTTGGTTTTCCTCATTTCCTCATCACTAAAAATGGAAAACAATTCAAAAATAAAACATTGTAGAAACTTTGCGACACCTTCAACATTCAACTTAGTTTCTCATCACCTTATTACCCACAAACTAATGGCCAAGCCGAATCCACTAACAAAACCTTAAACAAAATTCTTATGAAAGTGGTTGACGATATTGGGAAGGATTGGCATACACACATTCCTTTTGCCCTATGGGCATACCGCGCTAGTATTCGCACTTCCACTGCAACCACACCGTTTTCTCTGGTCTATGGTACAGAGGCAGTTCCGCCTCTCAAGTATAGATCCCCTCACTTTGTATTTCTCTCCATGACTTTCTCAATGATGATGAATTTCGTTAGGACCGTTTAGCACAACTAGAGTTATTAGACGAACGTCGTCTTAACACTCTGGATCACCTTCAAGTTTACCAAAAACATGTTAAACATGCCTAAAAAAAATTTGTCCATGAACGAACCTTCCAAATCAGTGACCTTGTCCTGAAAGAAAAACAACACGTAACCAAAGAAGAAAAAAGTAAACGGGGAAAATTTGCTCCTAATTGGCTTAGACCATACATCATAACTCATACCTATGGATCAGGAGCTTATCGTTTGTCTTCACTCGATGATAAACCTGAACCTGAGCCCCTTAATGCCTTGCATCTTCAACCATTTTATTGTTGACTTGTCATCCTATCTCACATTTTGTCTCTTTCAATGCTTGTCCCTTGAGCACTATTCACTCCATACACCTCACCAATGATTAAATAAGAATCATGTGAGTAACTGCCACTAGTTATCTTCTCTTGAATATGTGTACCACGGTGCTGCACATAGCATGATTCTCATGGATACTTTTCATCTACCTTTAGATGAGATCTCATGGTCGTTTCACCTTGCCTTTTGAACAAGAGTCTTATTCTCCACCTTGGTCTTGTCCATGACTTCAAACACCTCACATGGGACCAAAATCCTTGAGTCAAACTTATAATAAAAATATGACTCCCTCAAAAGGACATCTTCCTCTAGACAATTGTTGCTATAAATAGACTTCTCCCTCGAAGGATAGCTATGTACACCTTAAAAGAAGAACGAGATCAGCCGAAGCTTCCTGCATCGATCAGCTTCATGAAGACCTCAAGGAGTTCAATTTTTCCCATATAGACTTCCCACATCGACCAGTCTATCTCAACTATAAGTCAATACACTCAACCTTTTTGTCATGGACTTGCCCATTGTGAGCTAGTTTCTCTTGCTCAAAACGTGTTCTACCTACACCATACAAAAATTACCTACATTTCATTCTTTTTACCATTCCTACTCTCATTTCCTATTGGTTCAAGGGACATCTTTGAATTTAGACATTTGATGATCCTGTGACTACTTTTCACTGTAGAATAGTTAATCATGTAATGTCTTTAGGGTCTTATGTTCATCGCCTCCTCCAAGGTATGACCTACTCGGTATGATCCTACCCAACTAGGTGGCTTTCCAGTCCCCTCTCATCTTTTAACCATCTTTGCTGATGTTTTAATTACCTTATACAGGACTTGGTCCTCGACGCTTACTTTTGGGGTAGTCTTCTTCTTTCGCCACAATCGCCCTCACCTACATTATTTTACCTATAATCTACCCACACCTAACAAACCTCAACCCACAACATTCCTAAAAATCTACCAACTCATTTTCATACCTCCTCGTATTCTTCCCTAGCTCATGGGAGAACTATATCGGCCTGAGGTCCCTTTTCGTCGGGACTATGTAGGTAGCACTCCAAGGGCATGGTGCCCTTGGAGGTTAGCTCAGCCATCCTCTACCCTCAATAATTCATCTTCCATGTGCCTCAAATTACACCTAACTTTGTTTCCCTTTTATACCCAATATTGGAAATTAAACCATATACATAACAAGTTGTTTCATATTTTAAACATTATCACAACATACATTTATTATGCCTACCATTTCTCTATCATCACTATGCATAGATTCTACCACATCTCACATATGACCCATAGTATCATTCATTGCATAAAATAATGAATCACAACTTCACCTACTTTCAACACAACCATGCCTAACAAACCTGATTCAATCCATGCCTATAACCTGACTCAACCATGCTTAAACCGACCTGACTCAACCATGCCTAAATCGAATTGACTCAATTCATGCCTATCAACCTGACTCAACCATGCCTAAATCAACCTGACTCGATCCATGCCTAAACCAACTTGACTGCAACATGCCTAACTCACCTAATTTCCATCCATATTAAAACAACAAATCCATATCTCATCTAAGACAAACCATAAATCAAAATCTCATAAACACATCAACAAATCAAAAATACCATGTATCTCATCATATAAATAAATAAATGTGTATCTCAAATATACATGGATATCTCATCATGTCCATCATCTCAAAAATGTCAACACACAGGCCGATATACAATACAAAATGTCATCGGCACGTAGGCCGGTCTCATATATACAAAAAATAATGCATCAATACAAAATCTCTTCGGCACGCAAGCTGGTATATCCTTGAAATATACATCCTCACTATCTTTGGCACACAGGCCAGTATGTGATAAAAAATATAACTATCTTCAGCATGCAGGCCGATATATATATCTCAAAAAATAGTTGTCATTCATCAAAAACCAGGTGACCACATATCAGGCATCTCACCGGATGTCCTCCATCTTTGTGTCACTTGTACCTTCAGCCTCCTATGTTCCTGCTGGAACCTCACCTAGAGCTGGTCTCTGTGCTCTAGTTTCCTCTCCCAGATCGGGCCTCGGAGCTCGCTTACCTCCTGTGCTCTCCACACTGTGAGTGTGGGATCTCGTCCTCTCACTAGACACCTGCTATGCCCTGTACTCGACATAGGATATGAAATCTATCATGGCCACCATAAGTTGGTCCTGATAGTATCTTGCCTCACCTAGGGCATCCCATAACTTGGATACAGGCACATTCTGTGGTGGTCCCATAGGTCTCGGACCCTGTACCTTCCTTGCAGCACCCTGCCCTACGCCTGCCTGTGAACTAGGACCTCCTCCAGGTGCCTGTGGTGGTGCCCCCTACCCCTGTGCCTATATATGGGCATGTAGTACCCCAATCTATTCTTGGGCTATGGCTAAGTGACCTTATAAACCTGCCACCTGAGCCTGTAAGGCTGCCACATGACCATCCCCCTCCTAACCATCTCCATCTCCTCTAGTAGCCATTTGGGCCTACAAACTGGCCACATGTACGTGTAGCTCTGCTACCTCTACCTCCAAACCCTCCAGTTATGTCTGCAGTATACCCAACTGGGTAATCAATGTAGCTACTTTCCCCTGTAGAGCGTCTCTCTGCACTATAATGGTAGCTAGGTCTGACTGCCCCGGTCTGGGTGGTATGGCTCGTAACTGAGCCACCCACCACTACCTATACCTGTCTATACATTCGGCATCATCTATTTGTCGATCCAATGACTATTCCTCCTCCTCTGTGGGCATTGTAGGCTATGGTAGAGGTAAGGGCCTCTCCACATCATCTCTCCGATACTATGGGAAGGGCAGAGGAATGTCCTATAAGAGCCCAAACTTTCATCAGAATTTGTCTACCAGGATCATCTCATCCTGCCTGACATGGCTACCTTGTATCCACCTCTCTAGATGGAGCTCAGCTAGCTCCTCATGCATATGCCTATATGAGGGAAATGCCACATATGGCCTCCATATAATGTCCACTTCAGAAAATCCCTCCAGTACCTGCTGAAAATGGGCCACATCATGTGTCAGCCTATCCAATCTCTACTCTCCTATCACTGGCACCCATCTCATGTACCCCACCTGCACAAATATAGGTGGGAATGCATCTTCTCGGGGTATCCCTATATGACGCATATAGACTATGTACTCTTAGGTTCAACAGTGTAGTATAAATGTACAACATAGGCTAAACCTACGCAGCCACCCATATGCTCACAGCTCTCTGTATAGCTACACCAAGAATATTGGTGCCCATGCAAAGCAGGTCTCATGCACCATCATGTCGTGGAGTACCCCCATCAGTGATCAAGTGTCCACCCTCTACATCTGGCAATGCGTAGCAGTAAACTGCCTCCATCAATAGGACCACTAACCTCGTCTCCTCTGGACGGGCTAGGTACATCTCTCCATAGCTCAAACTGGCACTATGGAATCTTAGATCAGCCACCCCCTCACCAAAAATAGTCATAATCAACTCATTTGAGGCCTTAGAGGAGATAGAATACACCTGGGCACCCAATATAGGTAGCTGAAGAATCTAAAACACGTCCTCCATGGTGATAGTCATCTCACCCGTCAGCAGGTGAAACGTGTTGGTCATAGAGTCCCATCTATCGATGAGCGTGACCATCAAGTTGGGATGCTAAAAAACATGTCTGTATTGACGAACCCCACTCAAGCCCACTTCATCCACATGCTGCAGCTCCAATGGGGTCCCTGTGTCGTACACTGTCACCAGTAGCGGTGGGACCCTGTCCTGCATCCAATACAAACACAACATTAATTTACCTATATCAATCCCTATTCACCAATTATCATTTTCCTACACCCTATTTTCACCTTATCCATCTCAACCACCTAGCCCACATCAATTTTGGACCCTTGTGCCCACTAATCTGACTGGTACCGGTTCATCCTAACTGACCTCGGTCATCCTTTAACTGGCACCGGTCACCTATTTGGTGACTGATACCGGTTCACCCTTACCGACCATGGTTAGCCCTTAACCAGCATCGGTCACCTGTTTAGTGACCGATACTAGTTCCACCTAACCGACGCAGGCCACACTTGACTGACACCGGTCACTATCGTGGAAAAACCTGTGACTTCCCAAAACCTCCCCTTGCCCCTTTTCCCCCACCTACAATGACCTAAACTACTCCTGGACCTCTAACCATTCCACCTATACTATTTACTACTCTCCCCATTCCCCCTATTCCCAAATTCCATTTTTACCCACCCACAAAACTGAAAAAGCAAACAAAACCTAAACCATCACTACAATAATCCTCTAATCTATCAAATCAACAAAGAGTAGGGTGCTTACCTTGTCGTTCTGCCACCGTCCCGGTGGCACATCGGGCCGCTGTACTAGGTACCCACCTGATCCCTCTCCAGCCTCTGCCATCACCAAATAACTACTCATAACCTTGACCAATCAAATCTCTCACCCTGATCCCATGGACCCGCTGCTCGCCAATCAATCCCTCGTCAAATCACACTGCCAGCTCACTGTTCCATTTCGTCCAGACACTTTTCTCTCTTTTCTCTTTTTTTTTTATTTTCTCACTTTACACAATAACAAATAAATAACAAAACACATAGATTTTTTGTTTTTATAACAAACCCAACCAAATTGACGTCGGTTACCCTTGACCGGCATCGGTCGTATGCCCTACATAACCATTATCAGTTTCCCTCTACCGACATTGGTTATCCATGACCGGCATCGGTCACCATCAACTAGATTGCCCTACTATATCACCTTTACCCTACCCATTTACCTCACCTTTCTTGACCTCATCATTTAATACCTCCCTTTTTCCTCCTTTGGGGACTCATTATTTTACCCCTACCTTGGCCTTACCCGTGTCGTGACCTAGATATTTGGACCTGGACCATCGCTAGAGACCTTTGACCTCATGTGTTCGCTATACCTTGTGGCACTGTTACATGTGTTGTTGACCTAATGACCTTACCTAGCCTATTGTCGTGACCGTTTATCCTGACCTTACCTTTGGTGTACTGGAACATACCTAAACGTTCCTGCACCTAACCTACATTGTGTTTCCTGACCATATCCTATACCTTGGATACTGAAATCACTTCAACCTTGTTTGGATAAACCTATCGACCTTAGATGATGTAGAGTTTGCTTGCTCTTTAGCCTGGTAGTGTGCTATAGTTTATACGTGTGTGTGCATTTGACTGTTGCTACCTTTGACCCTGACCCATTACCTAGAATGGCCCGAGTATACCTTTTGCCCTTTTTTACCTGTGCCCACTTGCCTTTTCCTTGCATTTACCTTTTATCAAACCACTCATCGATTCTTCCTTCAGCCTCATCAGTTCCTGGTTTGAGGGGGATCACCTTCATCCACACATGGGGTAGCCAAATCTTATTTTTGTTAGCATCACTTACCAATACAAGCTACGCAACAAAAAGGGGAAAAATGTAGACACTAAAATTAGGCCACACTCCCCTTTGGTCCCTCGATGAATAAACTCCCTTCATCACATTCACCTAGCCATGGCCCATTTCACCTCACTAATATTAATTTAATTAAATTAATTCATTATCCTCACTATATTTATTATTTAAATATCTTAATTTAAATAATACCCACACATACAGTTCACTTAGACACCTCACCAAGCCAACTTAACCTAAGACCTATTCTCAATAAGTTGTCATAACTAACTAGGACTTACCCAAACCCTAAAAATCAATGCCTACATTCCCTCTAACTACATTCCCGCATGCTTACAAGAAGCTTCCAGTCTAATCCACGGGCTAACGACATGAGATCTGAGGAAATCAAGAGGATCTCCCTAGTTTAGTAAACCTGGGAAATCTTGCCTTGACTGATGCCGGTTACCCCTAACCGTCACTGGTTGTGCCGGAACCACTGTCGGTTACCCTGTTAACCCCAAAAAAACCTTATTCTCAAGGTTGGAAGTTGAAAAAAATACATTTGGCGAGCATTAACACATCTCAGAGAGATAACACATCTTTAGAGAGTGAATTCCAAAGAGAACACGCATACAAGGAAGGAGATCAAACACTTTCTCTTGCACAGCCATCCCAGCCATGATCTGATCTAACCAAGCAAAGAGGAATGTACATGTAGCCCATGCAGAAGCTTTCTTTCTGTTGGTGATCACTTGCAGCCTTCAAACCTCTCATCAACACCTATATCCCTCACTCATAGACATCCAGGACTAGAATCCTAGTAAGTATAATGTCATACTTCTCTGGTCTATTTCATTTCATCATTATTTTATTATCTATTGTTTACCTAGCCACCTATTGACCTTCTCCGACTCTTCCACCTCCATATACCCATTAAAATCTCACCAAATCCTACCCAAGTCACCCAATACTCATTCTGACCAACCAAAATCCTTTGTGCAATCACAAAGGAGACCCAAAGCTTGTTCTGTGGCATTCCTAGATTTCCACAGTAACCGACACAGGTTACACCCAACCGTCTTCGGTTACCCTTAAGTGACACCAGTCTCTGTATTTTTCCCATACAGCCCAAAACAGAGACCTACCCACCTAATTTCACCTCACTTTCATCCACCTGTGATTTACCTGAGACCTCTGTCAGACCTGCAAAGTTCCAAAACCAGTTACTTGACCTTCGGATCCTATTCTAACCTAGCCTTTTAGATTAGATCTATTTATTATTATGTTTTAAGTGAGATACATAAATCATTTCGAACTAAAATAGGATTAACTTTGTTTACAACATTAAATTGTTTAAAACAGTGGACTGAAAACCATCTAGGAAGTATCACACTTCCCGGAACTATCATACGCTAGGTAGTTCACTACATATATTGTTTAATTTTTTCTGGTGGTCTTGCTTTGTATTACAGGTAGTTCCTGCTAGCCAAAAGGAAGTTCTCAAAATCAGCTGTGGATTCAGAAGTCATACGCGTGCAACAACCCATCAACCAACATTTGAACACGTATTCCTCCTACGCCCATTACCCTATTTGTTTCGTCAATACTTCAAAGAAATGATCTAGAAACAGGTGAAACACTCATCTCATGCACATCCATTGGGGGACAACTTAACCTCTCCTATCTACATATCTTTCACATTGTAGCACACCTCACTTTCACATAGCATCAACACATCTTTGGTGCATTTACTCTTGTTATCTTATATTATTTACATGATTGAGCTTTATTTCCAAAGCTAGTTAGATATTTAGTATTTCATTATATTTTTCTATACACATTTGCACATTCACTTGGTATCTTGAGGTGAATGAAGGAATGCCACTGATTCTTACATAATACATCATGCTCGAAACTTCTCTTTACAAGTCCCATTGAGGCTCTTGGGAGCAACTACCTTTTGCTACTCTCATACTCTACACATCACATGTACTATTGTTATAGTATTTACTACTTATTGATACTATAAGTTTATTCTTCAGTGATATATAAACACTTTTACATACTACTTATCTTTCTAACATGCTAACGGGTGTTTTATGCGTAGCATTCTCCTTGCAGGATTCTATACAACTATGGTTGTCTGACACTTCTTGTTTGCAATTGTTTGTGGGCTATGCCCTATGTGATGCTTGATCATTGTTTACTTATGGCTGCTTCGGCCCTGATTTTCTTGTGATATTGTGAGCAATGTCCCATGTATGCAACTCGCATTCCGCGGTCTCTCTTGTCTTCATAGTTATTTGTTACATTGTATTCTATCACATGGTTGTTGTTTTAAACTAACACTTGTTTCTATCATATCTTGTTTTCATGTGCCTTGGCTTCTACCATGCACATCCCCTCCCCTTGCAGGTCTCCCATATGCGATATACATATCAGTTTCTAATCCTCTCCTTTGGGACACATCCTAATACAATTATAAAATGCACCCCAGAATGAGGGGGGGGGGACTATTGGGTAAACAAATCGCCCTTCTAACAACTCAGAGATCTAGAATATAATAGAAAAGTATAGAATTATAAAAATCACACAATCATAAAGTGGTAAAAAATCAGACTTGGATCACAAACATAGAAGACACTAACACCTAGTATTAGACATAAATGGTGGGCGCTTGTGTCTTGGGGTAAAAACCAGATAGTTTCTCAGTTTAACACAATTTTCAATATGGAGCTATAGTATCAAGTACTTGCCTTCAGTTACATAATTCATTCTATTAGCTACAATTCAGTTACAAATTGGGGCATGCCAATTTGCAGTGGCACTTATCATTTGAGAAGCATCATGGAAGGAGATAAAAGATAGACATCTCTCTCCAAATCTCTTATCTTGGCGTGATATCACCCAAAAACTCGTCCTTGGCATGAGATCACCCAAAAAACTCATCTTTAATGTGAGATCGCCCAAAATACTTGCTCTCTTTGTGAGATCACCCAAAAACCTCATCCGTGGTGGAAGGACGCTCAATTTTTTGGCTTGCCGCTTTCTTGGTTAGGAATCGATCACTCCTAATGTTAGGTTGTGGAGCCTGTTTTCATGTGTGAAAGTGTTGAAGACTATACGCTAAGAGTACTATACACTTTCCACAGCTGTCTCTTCGTGGTTCGAAGGCGTAGCCCTTGAATTTTTTTTGGGCCTCGAAACAAGATGTGCCCGATATATCGGGAAACATGCTTTTTCTCATATGGGAAGGATTTTTTGACACATAGGTTTCTGGGATAGTTTTGGCCCATGGTTTTGTAAAATTACTTAAGTAGTTGTATATTTATGTGGTTTTGTGCATATGGTAAGTATTATGTAATATTGTAGATGTGTATGAATTCGGGTGTGAATTCTGTAGAGTTTGTTGAGCATAGCTCCAAACATATCTGGGTATTGTATTGAGAGAGCGGTGGCTTGCAATAAAATTTGAGCATGTGATTCTTGGTGGATGTAGCGCAAATTGGGAGAACCATGTTAAATACTGTCTCTTTTTGTTGTGTTATTTTTATTCAGCACTTTTATTCAAATCTGTAATATTTTCTGCATATTAGTTTCTACTGTTGTGATTATGTGAGGGATTGTTCTACATATTTTATCCCTTATTTTCTAACACCCAACCCCATCCAAAAACATCTCCAAAGAAAACAAGACAAATTTCTATCCTTTACACGCTCATACATCAGGCATACTCTTTCCTTAGCTACTACTTTCTATTACTTTTACATACTTATACATATTTTGATCTTTCACATATGGGACTTTGACTACTCTTTTTCTCTTCTTTTTCAAGTCCATCTTTATGAGCAACAAGAAGCATCTCACATCAAGAAGCAAAAGCTACAGTAACATTCTACTATGCATACACTTTTCCCCTAGGGTCTACCTCCATTTCCTAGTTACCATGTTGCACAATTACAATTAGTTCATGCTTCCCATGGCTACTTATCCACTCGATACACTATCGGCTATACTTATCTTTGGTTTACAAGGCACACATATTCTATCTACTTTATGCGATCAAGTATTCACTCAACAACATAAAGTGGGGGAAAATGTAGATACAAACTCTCTGCACTTGGGTACATTTCTAGGTCCTAAAGCATACTAATGTATACATGATTCCTAAGAAAGAAAACTAGTGGTTGACAATTCCCTTTTTCATTTTGATTTCTTTATCTCTTACACTTTACTTGGCTTACACATCTTACAGCTCTATCAATACTTGACTGATTTATCTTCTATGGCCTCAGACAATAGTGCCATGTTCATACATAATCGTCCAGGCTCTCTTGTCCCTTATGAGCACCCCTATCCCTCTCTTTCTTCTTCTTACTCTTTTGAGTCTCTTTTACTTATTAATCATGTTTTAATAATTTGGGTTAGTATTTTAGTTGCCAATTACAAAATTCAAACAAGGGAATCATACATTTACTTATTTACTTCTTCTAAATCAGGGGCCAAACATCATAAGCATTATATATCACTACTAAGCTTGCAAAAAGGCACAAGAGAACTATAAAGCATACATCTAGCACATTCATACAAGGGGTAAGGGCTGCATTGATTTTCATACACAACATAGGAGGAGAGTTCATTCTATACCATCACACACATTCTACATACTTGGTACAATCTATATCTATCTTGCTATCATCGTGTAACTTGCACAATGAAAAACTAGGGCACGAATACACACACACATAAAGAACTACATGGAGTCTGAGATGTAATGTAGTGCTTGGTCATAAGTTCATTCTTTAGGTGACCATTGGGGTCAGTTTGACTCCAAATTTTGCATATTTTTTATTATATTTTTGTGGTTTGTGGATATGTGTAGGTAGTAATGGGTTTTACAGGTTACAGGTGCAATTGGAAATCTAACATAAAAGTTGGAGTGACAAAATGATTATTGAATCGAAGACCTTTTGACCCAAAAAAAATTCAGAACTTGAACATCTAAGTGGAAACTAGTACCCATATTGGTCACTAGCACCTAGGACCTCATGTCCTCCTGTGGGCACTTCTGTCCTACATATTTCTATACTTCCAAATCTTCATCGAACTATTATGACACTGTTCCCAGCCTGTTTGAGCATATACATAGTCCCAATTACTCCCGAATCACATAGAATCAACTAAGTCTCTTGGAGAATACACAAGTTTGCACATCAGAAACACCAAATATATTATTCACATCATATATTACATTCAGATACATTTACATATATATAGGAAATAGACTTCCTAAATAATAGGAAGTAGCTATAACAACTCTCCAACCAATCTACGTGAGTTGTCCAAACTCACACACTCATATTTGTTATAAGTTGTTTTATTTAACAACTATATAACAAATTACTAACATATTTACTAACATCAAATAACATTATAATTACTTCACGTAATTATAATTTACTAATGGAGCACTAACAATATAATTTTCTAACATTCCCCCCCTTAGTGCGAACATGGGGAAAACCTGCCTTTGTACTTGCACCTGCTCATGATCTAGTGATTTTCACAGGATGATCACAAACCTCAGGGATGGTTTTGCAAACGGTTGACCACAAACCGAGAATGGTGGTTTTGCAATTGGTTTACCACAAACCACAAAGTGATGGTTTTGCAAATGGATTACCAACAACCAAGAATGGTGGTTTTGCTATTGGTTTACCACAAACCACAAACGAAGGTTTTCAAGTGGTTTACCTACAACCACATCATGATATGCAAAGTACTATTCTCAGCCCTCGTCACATCTCACTGCAGGGAATAACATAGGAAATTCTGCCGAAATCTGTTGCTCGTACATACATAGAAAAAACTGACACGCAGGAAATGGAACATTGGAATGATGTTCCCCCCCTCAATGTGAAATTTCCACTTATTGAAAACAAGATTACTGCAAACTGAGGCACACCACACTGGAAGCACTAAAATCAAACTACACACACACACATGTCACCATAGCTGATATGTAGCCCCGTCGTTGGCAACTGATGAGAGGTCTCTGATCAGCCTCTAATCTCCGATGCCTCCAGCCTCCGGTTTCATGCTGTTAGTTTAGCCAGATGTGATCACGAAGCTCAAAATACCTTCAATAATTTGGATGTCGCGTACAAGCGAAAATGCGTCCAAAATTGAAATGCGGGCAAATTTTTTTTATTTTTCGAACTTTGGAAGACGACACTTTTTACAAGACTCTTTTACATTGACATCTAACTTTCAAAACAATACTTATCAATTTTAATGACTCAACTTTAATTTTTTACTGGAATTTAAGAGGACATGGAAAAGATGGCAGTGGCCAAGAATTTTTACAATTTAACTCTTTTGACTAGATAATAAAATAATATCTTAAAATAACCTATTTTTATATAGATGTGACTCTCAAGGTTTATTTGGACCGACCATACCAAAATAATAAAGACCCTTACACAACTACTAAATAATGGAACAATAAACTGACTATAAACAAAACCGACTCCTATGAAATTTTTGATAACAAAACTTATTTACGGATACCAAATGACAACAGACTTAAAAAAATAAACACAACATTGATTAATAAAGACCTTTTGACCCTATACTTCTAAACCTGCACGTGGACTATTACATGGACAACACGCTTGTCTCTAGTGAGCCTCGGATTCTTCTTCGGTGGATCTATACATGCGAACGGAGCGTCCTGGTTGCTACAGCTGAGATGTCCAAGTTTGTGGAGAGCTCGGATTGATATTTGCGAGCAAGACAGTAATATGAAAGTTTGGAGATCGGGCATGTTAAACTGAGCTGTACAGCCAATCAAAAACATTTAATGCGCTTCTTCTTGCATTCAAATCCATGTGCTAGCAATTGGAAGTCAGATTTGGTGCATATTTGAGTAGAAGATCCCGTCAATGTTTGTAATTCAAGATACCACGATTACAATAACCACTTGTGCATGCACTTGATCACCATGTAAGATGCGTGTCACTGTTATATTATGCCCACAAATACAGATCTATCTTATAAATTTCCAATAGAATGCCAAAATTTGTTTGAAAACAGCTCGCTAAGAGTAATTATAGACTAAATATCATTTTCCAATTGAATGCAGCAACGAAGCAGCATGGCATTCTTGTTGACCGAGAGAAATTGAGAAAATTGTAAAGACCTTGAACGAATCAACTGTTCCTCATCGTAGATGACTGGAATTTATTTATACAAATGACTCTTCGCACCTGCTTGTGGTGACACCTTTTCACGCTATAACGTTCACAGCCATAATTTGTAACAGAAGCCAGTGAAACTTGATATCAATCAAATACGCATGCAAATCACAATGACTGAAAGAGGAAAATGCCACGTATTCTCTTAAAACATAAATACCGATGATAGATAGTAGATCTAATCAGCTGTAGAAATGTATAGATGACTGGAATATGTTTCAAACCTTCCAACAAAAACTTATAACAAATAATCAATCCTACACTCCGAAGGAATATATCAGGCTTTCATGAATTGGGGCAGTAAGAAAACAGGCGGTGCCCCTATTTTTCTCTAATTCTCCATCAGAGGTATGATAGAGGTCACTTTGATACCAAATCTTGGAGAATACACAAGTTTGCACAGCAGAAACACCAAATATATTATTCACATCATATATTACATTCAGATACATTTACATATATATAGGAAATAGACTTCCTAAATAATAGGAAGTAGCTATAACAACTCTCCAACCAATCTACGTGAGTTGTCCAAACTCACACACTCATATTTGTTATAAGTTGTTTTATTTAACAACTATATAACAAATTACTAACATATTTACTAACATCAAATAACATTATAATTACTTCACGTAATTATAATTTACTAATGGAGCACTAACAATATAATTTCCTAACAAAGTCATCATCCCTCTCTCATTTTCTTGGGGTTTTACATTATTGTATTTCATTTCCTAAATATCATTTATTACAGTAGTTACTCTAAAATAAGATTTAATTCAAATTAGATTAAATCAAAAATAAGAAACCAAACATATACTTCATAGGCCCATCAATCATGTTCTACCATTGTTGACATACAACTCAAATGTTCCATTAAAAAATAGGTAAAATCCCCCAAACTTCCAAACAAATTGAAATAAATACACTAAAATAAGTTTTTCACCATAGAAAGATTCTCAATGTTATAGGAATAGTGGGAAAAATGAATCAATATTTTCTTCAAAAGAAAAACATATGTTGCAATGCCACATTGTACAACCAAGTATATTTCCAATATTGTTGGAAAATGGAATGGAAAAAATGCATGCATTGAAATATTTTGATCCATACCTCTACTTCCAAAGTCTTAAATCTTTTATTAAATAACAATAATGTAAATAGACTGATTTTCTCTAAAATTCAAGATCTAGACACCAAAATAGTAAAAAGCGCTTATAAATACCCTAATAAATTCTATCATTCATACTATAGGATATACATCCATGCATCTCTACGTGCACAGGGCTTTAAACAGTTCATCATAAATGAATCCATATTTATCAAGTGTCTATATATTGCCAACTATTTTAAATAGCATATGAACATATATAGACTCATCTGTAATAACAAGAAAACATCCATTACTTAAATCTCAAAAAACTATACAAGAACTTCAATCATCATTCAAGGAAGTATATTTTACTCTTTGTATCATGTTGAATGTTAAAGTCAAGATGAAATCCATATGATGCACCCAAATTTTCTTTGAAGCACCCAAAGTTGCATTTTAATATCACATTAGTGAATCCCCAATTAAAAAATGAAAATATTAAACATAAATTTATGCTAAACGTTCCATTTGAACTATTCGAACATCATCCCTCAAGAAAATCTTTTGATACAAGAAAGAAACACTATATTTAATTTGATATAGTTCCATGAATCTAATATACACATATTACAAATAAACATAGCGAATTTAATTGGAAATAGCTCAATATGTTATAATATTTTTCGTGCACAATTCTATATCTCAAGACCAGTATAGTCTACAAGTTCAAATATTTGACAAAACAAGGCCACACTACAATAAACCATATAGGAAAGCATTAATTCTCATTGACTGAATAAAATGATACATAAAATTTGATTTATTGGTTCACCAAATCAAAATTAAGACAATAGGACCTAGTGAATTCTAGGAAAACTCCTCTGTTAACAATGGTCATGGTACCAAAAAGTAATCGACCATTATACGGAAAGACAGTCACACAAACCTTGTAAAACAAGAACTCATTTTTTTAATTTAATTATATCTCTCTAAATATATTGATTTATTGTTGTCTCTCTTGAATGGAGGCTTTAAGATTACTTTGTATAGAATTTCATTTTACTATTTATGGGATTTGAACTCAAATAAATTGACCTATAAATGTAAATGCACACCAAAAACACTAAACCATGGTGTTTGATAAGGAACTTAATTTTTTTTTATAATTTATTTAACCTCTTTAGAATGGAAGATTTGAGATTTTTTGGTATAGAACGTACCATTTCCCATTTGATCTAAAATGAATTAATTTGAAATAAATGTATATAAATATGTCCACCAATTATTCATCAAACATAATAATAATATAAATAAATGAATGATCATACTTGGAGAATGAAATATTCAATTGAACCCGTTGACATCGACAATAGAGACATTTTATTTATTATCCATTCTAAGTATTTTCTCAAATAGTCCATGCTGAAATTTAACAAAACCCATTTCTAACCCATGAATGCTCACAATTTTGAGGCCAAAATATCCTTATCTTAGGTTCACAACGCATACAAATAATTCCCTTCTCTCCTTCACATTAATGTAGCCAAAGGTCAAGTTGATGAGGCTAAGAGAGACCAAAATCCTAGGGGGTTGAAATAAGGAAAAAAAATCTAATTCGTACATCTCTGCTTGTAATAACAAACAACATAAATGGGATGGGATAAAAAAAGGAAAAGGGGGTTGCTTTTTCTTTATTTTAAAATTATATTGGAATTCTTGTGAATCCATTTTATCTACTCTAGTAAGCTTTTCTATGAGTAATTATATAACAATCAGCTCCAGGAGTGTTAAAATTAATAAAAAATAGTATCAAGACTTCTTGATTTTGGGAGTAGTGATTATTAAAGTATGTCGTACTCTCCATAATTATTGTAAACAACTATAAGACAACCAAAAAAAGTATACATACACTAAAATTAATGAAATCTTAGCTTAAATACAAAATGTAGATTTACCAAAGGTAACATGAATACCAAAATTTTTACCAATAAGTTATTTCTTGAATTTGCCAAAGTAAGAATAAATCTCCTCCACAATATGATCCACTTACACTAACTCTCTATACTTATATAAAAATAATTAGAGGTTATTATTAAGGTTGAAGAGGAGTTGTTTGTAAGGAAAGTTTACTTTTCTATGAGTAATGGAATTCAATTGAGTCAATATCATGGTTGCAACTCTTCATTATTAATATGGATAAGTGTATACCAATCAGTGAATTATCCACATATTAAATTACTTTTAATATTACGAGTGCATCCTGATCACATACAATAATTTATGGTTAATTAAATACACTAGAACCCCCTAAAATGTACTTTTTGAAGGGAATGATGAAGGAACACTAACATATCCCCCATGATGACACCTTTCTTTACTCCCAAATTTTTCTCGAGCTAAATAAAATTAGACGACAAGAAAGGGCTTTGTGAAGATGTTTGTAACTTGATTAGTTTATGAATATAATGCACACATCTCAATGTTTTTTTTTTGTGTTTTTTCTCCATTGGGTTGTGACATATGTGAATGTCACTCTTATTATCACACCAAAGAGTTGTGGATTGGGAATGTGGAAACCCAAAATTAGAAAGCATGAATCGCATCCATAATGACTTATGTCTGACAACTATAGATCCACTATATCTTCTTCTGTACTAGAAAAAATAATGGTGGTATAGTTTTTATAACACCAAGTCATAATGATTTGCCTAGGATGATTGATATCCTACAGATGACAAGCGATCAATTGGGTCCCTCGCTTAGTCATTATTTTAATATCCTACAATTGTTGGTTTAAAAGGAACATGAATCTTTTTTATTTCACCTTGAAGTGTAACAAGAAATTGAGCCTATGCCTAATGAATTATACTCTATCCCATAATTAGTAGTATCGCAAAAATAGCAAAGGATGCATTTACATATTTCTTATGGACTTCATAAGGGTTTGACAATAACATGAAAAATAATTCATAGAAAAATAAATGTCAAGATGTGTATGATTCAAGTAAGTAATATTCCAAAAAAAAAATCCGTGGAATTTCCCTTTAAGTAAATGATCAGAACATGTGATGGAACATGTATTAAACCCTAATTGAAAAGGAGCTACTGCAGACTTGTATTTTTCCATGTTGGAGTGAAAAATAATGTCTTGAACACATTTTGATTAATGAATGGAAATACCTTTGTTAGACTATGGAATCTAAATAGTTGTGAAGAAATATAGTAAACAAAAATTAGTCATCTCAAAATACTTCTTCAAACGTGATTTCAAATAATGAATCTGTTATGTGGAATCTCTTGTGATAATTAAGTCATAAACATAGAGGAAAAAATGAAAATTTTCCTATTTAATTTCTTAGTGTAGAATGTAGGGTCAAAGTAACACCATGTAAAACTATAATTGATAAGAAATATGTTGATCTTTTCATACCTACTTTGAGGATCCTATTTTAATCCATAAAAGGAATTTTTCATTTTACACACATAATTAAAGTTCTCACTATCAATAGACCTTGAAGGTTGGGAATTGTCGATTAATTCCTATATACATTACCATTCAAGAAGGGATTTTTAACATCTATCATATAAAATTTTCATCCATATGTCGTATCTAAGGAGATTGCTAAATAGACACAATTCATTTTAGTAGATGGAGAAAAGGTTTCTCGATAATCAACACCTTTAACATACAAAAAACCTTTTTCTACAAGTTGGGGTTTTTACTTGTCAATGGAACCATTTATTACATATTTAGTTTTGTACACCCAGTTGCACCTCACCTTTATTTATTTATTTTGGAAGTATAATTAAATACCAAGTGTTGTTATTTTTTAAGGAATGAAGTTCTTTTTCCATAGCTTCCTGCCATATAGGATTCTTAGAAGTTTGATGACAAGTCGTAGGACCTGTGTTACTTCCAAGTGTGTAACATGTGAAACAAGATATCGACATTTGGATCTCTTATTGTTTTATATCTTTATGATATCCTTCCAAGACATCATCCTCACTACATACTATATGGAAATTTTTTGGTTGAATTTGTTTGGGTTAAGTGAGTGCATTTAAAAAAAAAATTGGCACTAGAAGTGGAGGTATTGGTTGTCCCTTTTGTGGCTCATCATATAAATTATAAGAGCTCATTGAATGAGATTTTTCAAAATCTTTATATTCATCATATAAGTTTCAAAATTGATGTTTGGATTGATAGAAGGTAATTGAGGAGGAGTGTGTGATACACTAAAAAATAACCTTAGTGGTTCTTCAGAAATATAAGATTATATATTCCTTCACATCTTCCTAGTGACTAAAAAAATATATAAGGGAAGACCCTCCTTTCCATTTCTTTTCTCTTATCATCAGAAACATTGGGTTTAACACCATACAATTTTTACTTCAATGTTATATCTATCATTGTTGAGTTGAGAGTGTGATTTTAAATGTAGTTTGCACACATAATAGCTTATTTCCCAAATTGAGGAGGTAGATCTTTGGAATGTATCTTGAAATTATCCATTTAATTGATTATATTATCTTTATTCTAATAAACACCATTATATTTGGGGGTGTAAAGTACATTGTGTTGAATTTGAATGCCTACTTGATCACAAAAATTAATTATCTAGATGCTGAAAAAATCTCCTACATTATTAGTTCTATGATTCTTTATTCCTACTAAGGTAGATTCTCTGCAAGGGCTTTGAAATTTTGATGTGCTCAAGGACTTCACTTTTTTCTTTAGAAATTAGACCCAAGTTATCTAATAGAAATCATCAATGAAGGTAAACACATAATTATTCTTTTAAAAATTAATATGGGAAAATGACATGAGCTCACTATAGACCAACTGTAGTTTGTCATTAGCTCTTCAAGGTTTACCTTTTGAAATGGTTTCCTTTGTTGTTTTCTAAGAGAACACCCTGGAAAACCCCATATGTGAAGGAAAACTTTGGAAACTTAGGAAAAATGTTGTACTTAGTTATAGCTTGCAACATGATTGATAGTTATGATGACAAAATTACTTATGAAAAAGTTTACTTTAAGTCATTTACACATGGGTAAAAATGACTTGTGAAGGTTGATTAAACACAAAGTGGTCAAAATTATACAATCCAGCTTGATGATCAACCTTTCTAGTAGCTAAAATAACATATTTATCTTTAGATTATATGATAATAAAATTGTTTGTAGTAGAATCGATTGTTTATCCTTCATCCAAATGAGTGATATAATAAATGGGCTATAAGCTTGTAGAAAAATCTGAAACATGGAGAACATTACTAAACATGTCATCTTCCATGTCAATGGACCCTTTTCTTTCAACATTAAGAGGATATTTTTTCCCATAAATTTCTATTGTACTAGTATCCACGAGATTTTGAAACACATAACCCTTATTATTCATGTGGTTTGAGCTTCTTGAATCTAACATCCATTCACTTACCTTTGATCCGCTAGATGTTGAAAAATAAAAACACCTATATTAGGGAGGACAATGCATCATTGATATTTACTTCCAATTATTTAATTTTATTTAAACAAATATGTTTGGCACGACCTGGTATACAAAAAAAATTACAAGAGAATTTGTTATATTTTCATTTTTATTTGCCTTCCCATTATCTTGACTTGGGGTAGATTTTTGACATATTGATTTATTTCCCTTAATCTTAGGGTGTGCTTCACCTTTTTCCTTAGTAGATCCCTTTCCCTTTCCAATTCTAATTTTTGGACTCAAAATAGAGTCATTGAATATAAATTTCTATTGCTTATTACCTCTAGGCCAAATATCACTAATAAAAAATATTTTTTCCTATTATTTTTGAAGCTTCTCTCAGAACTTAATCAAACGTTAGTGTCAGATATGTAATTCCCAAATATTACTATTGTGTGTAGTAGTTAGAGACAAGAATCTATCATAGCAATCTACTTTACATAAAATAGTTAGTCTAATATTTTCATTATAGTTTGTTTCACTAGATTAAAAAACTAGAAGCCTCAAACAATTCACCTGAGTGAAAAAATACTCAATCTGAGGATAGCTATCTAGACAAAGATTAGAAATCTCATTTTCTACTTGGAATACTTGCATCTTACTGTGAGTTTTGAAAATATTTTCCAAGATAGTCCCAACATTATTAGGATCCATTTCATCCTACAAATGAAACTTCAACTTAGGGGATATTCATTACCCAACAATTCCTCTAACTTCATCACAACATTTTTTTTCAGTTCAACCATTTTGAAAGGTCAATAAGTATTTCTTCCTATTTCATTGCAATGTAGTAAATACCTTGGATAAGGAGGACATCAATAATGTATCACTTCTATTTGAAGTAATTAGATTATGTGAGAAATACCTTTTTGGAATCCATGGTGGTTGTGGTAAAAAAACATCTCAATTTTTTTTCTTCGGAAAAAAGTGTTTCTGAAAATCCCTGTTAAAATAATTTCCTTGATTAGAAAGTCACAATCATGAAATTTCCTTTTGGGAATGTATGCATGAAAATATTAGTTAGGCAAGTATAAATGAAACTAACACCTAGTGGTTCCACCATATAACTAAATCTATCAAGAACATCACGATAAGAGCTTATAAAACTAACCTTTTAAAATATGAATGAAACTTTGAATAAACCAAACTAACATCCTAAGCTATCTTTTACTCTTTAGATTGCTAACTTTAAATGAACCTAGTTAGATCCTAAGAAATCAAATTTGTGTTGTTTGATCCAAACAAGGTGAAGAGATCTCTCTAAAATGGCTACAAGACCACATGTTTAGATATTCTCCTACTAACCAAGCTTGGAGTGATGGATGCAAGATGAAGAAGCCACTACAATGGAGGAGGGATCAAATTTCTTATAGCTTTTGCTAATACAAATGAAATATCATGCATTTCCAAGGAGTCAAGGTGTAAAGTTGAAAGGGGTGCACTTGACTTGTATTTATAGAATTCCTTTTGGAAAAGTTTATAATCCTAGTGCACGTGAGACAAAAGGTGAGTCAAAAAGAACTTTTTGATTAGAAGTGGATAAACATGCTTTAGGCTAGTTAAGCTTGATTAGTAAGCGATTAGAAACCTATGAGATTTAGGAGGGGTCTGATTAATCACATGTGTTCAATAGATAGCCTAGGAATCTTGTAGAAGCGACTTAGAGGAAAATATGGAGATTTTTAATGGTTAAAAGAGGGATGTTTAGCTAATAAAAGAGTTTATTAGCCATATTGGCTGATCACAAAGGGATTAGGACCAAAATAATGTCGTGAATGGGCATCCGAGAATGGAGCAAAGAATAGTTAATTAATAAAGTGTTATTAATTGAATGAATTGGAGGAAATGTTAGCTAATTAGTGATAAATCACCAATTACAATGGGAACTCAGTACAATTTTAGCTATAAAACTGCGTAAGTAGATTTTAGGTGTCTACAGGGAAATAAATTATAATTTTAAAAAAATCCAAAAAAATAATATTTGAATGTTATTTTTTTTTTATCAAAATTGAAGTAACACTTAAAATGACCATCTCAAAGATAAAATTATTTTCTTGAAGAGAAACATTGAATTGAGTCCCTATGGATCCAAAATCCATTCGAAACCAAAACATTTCACTCAATTTACAAGATACCTCCTCTCTTCCTACTCTTCTATATATGTTTTGCACATTGTATACTCATTTCTATGTGATTATAAAAAAAAAATTCTAACTAAACACGGAACTAGGGTTATTCCAGAGAATAAGGATCTGACCTATCCCTAACCAAAATTATAGACCAAAACTTTGGCATAATTTGTACTATAACTGAATTGAGGATCTGAATCAAAACTGAAAATAGTAATTTTTATTGTGTCTAATTAGGGTTCAATACTAAAAATGATATGAAAATTGAACCATAGTTGAAACTAAACTACCATATATGAACAATATTTCATTGAACTTCTAGATAAACACAAGGGATTCACTAGCTTAAGGCTTTTTTGTTCAGTAGGTTCTTTGATATATTTATCCTTTTCAAAAATAATGAACCAAAATAAAGTTTTAAGCCATTAAATATGAATAATTCCAGCATTTTTGTAGCTACACTATCCCATCTTCAAGATATGTAGAGAGTAACTTCCAGTCGCTAACTACCTACCAATGCACTGTAGGAAAAAATGGTTGAAAGCCTTCTTATTGGAAATAATAAAAAACCTATGTGCTTCGTATATATTGTGAGGTGCATGGAAGTTAAAATTCATACATAGTGTTATCTAATGACTTGATTATTAGGGAAGTATCCCTCACACCACATACTAGGTAAAGATGATAACCAAATTTTCCAAAATAATAGATTAAGAGGTTTTAAATCATTTGGATATGGTTCTACCTAAGGGAGCCTACAAAAAATTAGCTAGATGTAAACCCTAAGCAACCCACCACTTTCACTTATTTCTTATCAACCCATATTACATGAAGGGAGATGACATGTAATGATGCCAATAGGTTATGTGGACAACCAAGTTGCTTCTCCATATTTTGGAGACTTCTACTTGTTGATAGACATGTTCATGGAGCCTTGTTAGTAGAGATTAAGCTCTTTCCTTGTGAGAAAACAAATGTTATTTTTCAAACAAAGTTTTGGCGTGTTGTTCCCTATGTAGGGAGGACTTTCCACTTTCATTTTAATTTATAATAATTCATTGTTAATTGTATGAGAGAGAGATATGCACATTGGTTGTAAGAAATTAGGAAACCTCATTGTTGATTTCATATAAACCTTGTTTGAAAAGAAGAAATTATGAGTATGTAAGATAATGAGATCTTATCTTCCATGTTACCTTAAAATTGAAATGAAATGATGATCCTATGTTTATTCCTCTTTAATTTGAAATGGTTTAATTCTTATCATTGCAAGTAAAATAGATGTAAATTTGGTGGTAGATTGGAGTGGAAATTTTAGTGATAGTGTTTAACCAATTTTATTGTCCCTATTTCAGATTAGTGAAATGGTAATAGGAAAACAAACAACTTAAATAGGAGATGGTTTAAAACTACCTCTAGATGAGATAATGATGGATGCGGGCGAAAAATATCCTCCTCATAGCGAGATTGATTACCTGTGCAAGAAAGAAATATAAAACACAAAAAGATCAGTAGATAGGATTTTGGGTTACCCGACAATGTCGGTACCGAGAAGTGAAAACTTATTGGGATGGATATCAACCCACTTTTTGATAAAAGATAAATAAAATAGTGATGGATAAGTGATAACAGGATCTGAATTGATATAGAAAATCAAATATGTACAAGATAAGATAAGATGTAGATATGATTATATAACATGCTAATCTAAACCAAACCTGAGTGGGTCGACGATGCCCCAAGAATGATAATCATAGTTGACATTGACTGGGACAGAGTAGGCCAAAAATAGATGCACAAAATACAGATATGAAAGCATTGCTATGAAGCTATTATGGAATTGTAATTGATGTTGAGATGTGGTAAGGAATCTAGATCTAAATGAACTAGAAGGAATGCAAGAAAATTGATGAAAATATGAATTGTTGACAGGATTGACAGTGACTAGTAACGATCAGAAGTGACCTGCTCTGATGACGATGAGATCTAAATTTATAGGTGTATAGAATGGCAATATTAATAGACTTCGAGGGATTATGAGACCCGAAAGAAGATATGAGACATAATGGATGACAGAAAATAAAACAGAAATGGATTGGGTCAATGACAACTAGGTAGGGTCAATGGCGACCAGGAGAGATATAGTGTTTGATGGATAAAAATTGACAGAAATGATGATCTATAGAAAGGGATGGAAGATAACTGATGTAAATTCAAAGCTATAATATATATGAGGAACCTGAAAAACTGAGAACACATTGATGATGGGATGGTAGTGGTGGATCCAAGCATGCAAAAGAGAGAAAGGAATTCAATTTTCTAAAGGTGGGGCTGAATATCTCTAAAGTGGCTCTAAGGTGGTGATAGCAACTGGAAAGAAGAGTGAAAAATGAAGTCAAGATTGCAAGAAAGCTTGAAGTTTCTAATATCGCATCCTTAAAGGAGGGGTATGGTTGTATTTATAGGGTCGACAGTGACCTGGATGGGTCACTGGAGACTATGGCATTCCATCCATTTGGGTAGTGGAATATTGAAGAGCTTGAGACAAAAACCCCTTATAATGTAGGATTAGGGTTTCGAGAGGTAAATGCAAGCTAGGGTTGTTTAGGAAGGATTAAGAGATAGGTGAGATGTGGAAAACATTAAATAAAGGAAAAGGGGAGGTAAAATTAGTAAATGAAGGCCTAGGGAGGACAAAAGGGGGCATTTAGGAAGGATAAATGGATTAGATGGGGATTTAGGATTACTTAATGGTGATTAGAGATGTTTAGGGAAGATAAATTAATGGTATGATTAAGATGTGATTAAGGTGGAAAATAAAAATTAAAGGGATAAAAAAAATTTAGGAGGGAAAGGGGATTTAAATGGGAAGAGAGGCATGTATGACGGTTTGTGTTTGGCAAGTCATGAAACAAAAACGAGAGGTGATGAAATATGATAATGGTCAAAGTACTCCCCCTCAAACTAGGGATCGATGACACGAAGAGGAATTGAACATGAATTGGAAGAGATAGGTGAAAGGATAAAGAGTGGAAAGGATGAGAAAATAATAAGAGGAAAGAAGATGCCCCAAGCGAATATGGATAAAAGAAAGAGTAAAAACCAAAATATGGCGATGATTTTGGAATCACTTTGGTAAGGAACAAAGTACAACCTCAATGGAGATGGACGAAATGTCCTACAAACTTGTGAGTTGGTGAAAATCATTGCATTATAGATGTGTAAGCCATGGGACCAATGGGTCAAGGGAAGACATCATAAGTATGTGCAAAAAAATGTGAGGAAGGTCAAGACCATGGTCTGACAAAATGTGGGGGAAAAATTGGATGCCATATCTGTCATATATGAGGAATCAAAAACATGCGTCTGGGTCGCACGAAGATAAAAGATAGCCACAATGGTGGGCTTAAATGAAATATAGTGCCCCATGAGGGAAAAGAAGATGAGCACATATTAGGCTGCTGGATGTGATTAAAGATACGTGATAAGGTAAAAAGATATGATGGGGCCCATTAGGAAAAAGAAAGGTGAGTCACGAGCAACACACAAGGAAAAGTGTAAGAAAATATAATTTAATGAAGAAATGGGGTGAAACGAGAAAAGGGTTAAAAATTAGGGTAGGATCAATGGTGAAAATTTTTCCAGGGTCTAGAGGAGAGAACGAGGAAACACCATAGGACTTGGAGGATTATAAGTGTTTAATCCTTAGCTTTGTTTTAAAGTTATTTACTATTTATTATTATTATTTTACAATTGTTTGAGTTTTGAGATGGGCACTAGGAGTAGTCGGCGATGAATGGACATGGTCACCGTTGACTGGGGTCTGAAAGTGGCGACTCGAGGCTAGATGACGTTGACCCAAACCAGGTCAGCATCGAATAAGCTAAGATGTGGAATTTTTTATTTTTAATAATGATTAGCTTGTGCGGGGATGCTAATGATTATGTTTTTGGTGGATTTTTGCAGGACATGGACACATTATATGTTCGAGACAAAATCCCAACCATGTATGATTAGATCAGTGGAGATGTGACTGATGCAGAGTGGGACCACTTAGCTCTAGCGGGGTTGGGTGGATTCCATCACTACCATAGGATACCGAGGGATGGGGTTTGATGATTGCACTGATTGAAAAATGGGATGTGCAGACTAGCACATTTTGGTTCAATACTGGGGAGATGACGGTCACTCTAGAGGATGTGTACCACATATTGAGGCTATCAATAGAAGAGGATCCCATAGAGGAAATTACATCTGAGAGGATATTGGGTGTATTGACACGGTTATTTAGAGCCGATGCCCCACAAATCACATTTACATTTGTGGCCTTTCATATAGAGGCACGGTACGAGCCAGGGTTGGCGAGGAGTAAATTGATATGTTTAGTGATGATGGATATCTCATATTACATGCTACCAGATTCCGATGGAGCGAGATTTCCATAGACATTGTCAGGGATGTTTACATATATTATAGAGATTGTGTTTTCATTTGTCACAACACTATTGGCTCATGTATACCATGAGCTTTGGAGAGGAGGTCAAGATTGGATGTCGGATTTTTACTACACTTTTGGGCCTACGACCACATAGCTATGATTAGGCCACTAGGGATTCCATGGGTGGTAGGAGACCACATTGAGTTATCAACTGGGTTCTTGAGATGGAGGTCCAAACATGCTTGCAGTGATAGAGGAGAGAGAGGAGAGGATTGGTACACAAATATATTTTGGGGATTAGATGTGGAGTAGATCATGTGGAGTAGATCATATGTGGAGGCCATATCGTGACTTTCTTGCATGAACAGGGGAAGATATTGATTTATATGGCATGAGGAGGATCATATGGGTCTAGGGGTAGAGACCAAAGATGTAGAGGTAGTACAATTTCCATGAGTGATGAGGTAGTTTGGGGTCATTTAAAAAGAGCAAGCATATCTTATTAGATACATACGAGATGAGGCGGAGAGGGACTTACCTAGTCTGATGATAGCCGATCCATTAGATGAGGTAGGAGATCCTTTAGACATCGATGATGATGTGGGGGTAGGGGCTAGATTTTTAGAGTGGATGACAAAGGCATGGGCAGCCCAGGTGGCAAAGGAGAGGGCATAGTTTGGATTGGATGAAGAGGAGGAGGTTCCAACAGGAGGGGAGGATGTAACACTTAGAGGAGAGGAGGGTGGTAATGGAGGTGTAGTAGTGGAGAATAGTTCACCTCATGGGTGGAGTTGAATATAATTCACCAAGATTGGAGAGGGATACTATGTTCCAGGAGGTAAAAAGGATTGCGCTAGGAGAGATACCTAGCAGTAGTCAACAAAGATATAGATACCATCAACAGAGAGAGGCCTACAAGGAAAAATTTGGAGATCTTGGGTACCTATAGTCTGAGGCGATGGGGGAGTGAGGCACCAACACACTTATTAGGTATCTAGGAAAAATGGCACCACCAAGTAATGTGTCACTTAGAACAGTACCTAAGTCCATTAGGTATATAGGTACACTAATATGAGTGCATAGTACATCGATGAGTCTAAATGTGCCATGATACAACATACTAGTAGGGCATCATATGAGTTGGAGGGTTAGCATGACCAGTTTCATTAGGGAGCATGACTAGCATGGAACAACTGGTGAGTGAGACCCAATCTAGGCATGTAGGAGGACTGATATTAGAGAGGAGGATGTAGGCACCCGCACTAGGGGGCAAGGATCTTAGATTGATATTATCTTTTGTTCATTGAGTAGTAGGTGGACATTGTATATATAGATTTTGATGATGTATCAATTTTGGAGATAGCGTCCTTAGCGGCCTATCACAGATGTATGGACACTATGAATGATATATATATAATATAAATATATATATATATATGTATATAACATGTACACACACATGTATGTATATGATATTTTCATGATTTACATGTGTTGTGTGATGAGATATTTGATGGTTTTGATTATTTGATTGATGTTAAAATATGTTTTATAGATTATGGATGTGATATGATTTAGATTGATGATGTGATGAAATTTATTTTGGCTGATGTGATATTGAATTAGATATTATATGTTGACATAGATATGATTTTAATTATATGATGATGATATGATGATATGACAGATGTAGATAGGAAAATGATGTGATTGATGATAGGGAAAACATGTGAATGATTTAGATTAAATTTATGTGATGAATGAATATGTTAGAATGACATAATGGAATTTATAAGATTACATGAATAAAATGTTGTGATTAGATGATGAGATTAGATATGACTTGATGAATATGTAAATGTATTGAATGGTAGGATGTTAGGATAGAATGGGACCTTAAGAGGGTGATCCAAGCGTGAAATTACACTCCATTAGTAGAGAGGATTGAATGTGGAAAATACACTTTTGAAAGGGATTAGAGGTAAACATGAAAGAGAATGAGACAAAAGTAATGCACTTACAACCAATGACAAGTGTTAAGACATAACCAGCGATAGTTATTCATACTTAAGATCACTGAGGGAAAGATGGAAAATGTGCTTATACACCCATTTAGACATGACAAAGGGCTTAAGATGGAGCTTGTACATGGAAAATATAGGGAAAACAGGTTCTGATTAGGTGGCAGTCCTAGGTCTATGCCCTAACCATGAGAAATATGGTGTAAACTGATGAATGCGGGAAGTTTGCTACATATGGGAAAGTTTATCGATGTGGGAATATTTCTTAGGGATGATTACTTTTTGGATTTTTTTTTGATTTTATTTTTAGAGATTTAGAAGGTTGATCAATGTGGGAAGCCTTTTCTTGCCATGATATAGGAAAGTAGCCATCCTTCTGAGGGAGTGGTCTACAATTTAGAATTTTTTTTTGGATATTTTAACTTTTAGATGGAGGATAATATATGCATGATAGTTTTCCTTCGAGGGAGTAGTCTATGATTTTGATATTTATAGTTTATTTATCCTTTGAGGGAACAATGATTTTTAGGGATATGATAGCTTTGATAGGAGCTTCTATGAGAATTTTAAAATAGGTTTAGGATAACTAAGTAAGACCACTTGGGGAGGGGAAGATAAGATGTACAAGCTGACACATATAGACCCTTAGGATGGTTCCAATATGTAGATAAGAGGGTGATGGATGTAATGATTGCAAGGTTCCCACCTAGAAGGAGGAACTTGTCCATAAGGAAAATGTTATGGATAGAGTCGTGGTGCTCATATTCAAGGTCATAGATAGGAAAGTGATGGTAGACCACATAATTCCAAATCATTATAATGAGACGATGGAAAGGATGATGAGATGAGATATAGATCGTTGATATGACTAGGATTTATGTGGTAGATATGTTAATAGTAGAAAGGCTGCAAATGTAAGGAATTTATAGGTTCCATGTTTCTTTTACCATCAAGGGAGGCTAAATGATAAGATCTAGACCCATACTTATGTGTGATAATGTATGGTCCAATCCAGTTGGGAGAAAACTTTCCACGTTGGCTCCTTTATAGAGTAGTGATATTTTCATTTTATTTTAAGACTAGGTCACCGATGTTAAAGTCGTGTTCCTTGAGATGCTTTTTATAAGAACATTTGATGCACTCTTTATAGACATGATGATGTTTAAAGAGATTAGGTGGCAAATCTCATCTAGCAATTTAAGTTGTGTTAGATGCTCTTGGTGATATTCCTCGTCAGAGATGAAGTCAAGAAGAGATATGAGTAAAGATGGGATTTGAACTTCAAGGGGAAGAACGAATTCAGATCCATAGACAATAAGAGAAAGTGAGTATCACCCATAGAGGTGTAGATGTGAGTCTGATAATCCCAAAGATTGAAGGGGATATGAAGATGCCAATTACATCCTGATTTATCAACAATTTTAGCAAGACTGTTACGGAGAGTTTTGTTAGTGGCTTTGGCTTGGCCATTAGCGTGAAGATAATATAGAGAAGAGAAGATAAGCTTAATATTGAATAGAGTACAAAAATTATTAACGTATTTTATTTTGAAGGACTTTCCATTTTTCGTGATGATGATGATTTTATGGGGAATGCCAAAGCAGAAAGATGATGTGTTGATAAACAAATTCAAAAATTTTGTTAGCTTTGGTGGATGTGAGTGGAATGGATTCAACCCATTTGGTGAAGTATTTGGTTACGATGATGATAGAATGATGGTGGTGAGAAGAACACGGATTGATGTGGCCAATGAGGTTGATCCCCCATCCTGAGAAAGGCCAAATATCTTGAACTGGTTACAAGGCTTGGATAGGAATGCGGATTAGATTAGAATGTTGTTGGCATTTAAAGAACTTCTTAACATATTCACAGCAATCTTGATTAAGAGAGGGCCAATAATAACCCATAAAAAGGAATCATTTGGTAACACCCAAACCACTAAAATGACCACCACATATGTCATCGTGGACCTCTTGGATATCACAGATAGATTCATGAGGATTTAAGACAATGAAGAAGAATACCATCAAACCCATGTTTGTAGAGGATGCCACCAAGAATGACATAAAGGTTAACGTATTTGAAGGAAGGACCTCCTACCATTTTTGGATAGGTCGGAAGGAATTTTAGACTGAGAAAGATAATCAAAATTTGAGAATACCAGAGATCTGATTAGATTGGTGTCAATATGATTGATGCATGTGGAAGCTCATGGACATGAGATGGTTGATCGAGATCCAATGGAACAACAATAGAAAAGCTTATATTCCTTTATTTCCCATGGGATGATAGACGCGAGGGATGTCATCATGTTAGTTAAGTGATTATATGAGTGAGGAATGGTTTAGATGTTGTAAAATTCAAAGGCTTCAAGAAGAAATTCGACGAATTCCTTATATTTTTGAAGGACTTCATTTTTATATTGATAGATGCCCTTGAATTGATTAATGATGAGTTGAGAATCACCATAGATGTCAAGGATTTGGATGCCCAACATGACAGCAGTTTCAAGGCCCAAAATAAGGGCTTCATACTCAACCACGTTGTTAGTTCATTTGAAATTGAGTTTATAAGTGATAGGTATATGAGTATCCCAAGGAGGAATGATGATACCATCAACACCTCCCCCTTTCTGACACTTAGATCTATCAAATAAAATTATCATTCAGAGGGGTGAAAATTCATGATCAATAGTGAAGATAGACTCATTTGGAAATTGTTTGTGAGGAGGATGATTATCAGGAAGAGGGGCTTCGTCAAGTCAATCAAGTGATTTCTTGGCCCTTGATATGAGTTTGAGAGATGAAATCTAGGTCAAACTCTAGTCATGAGATATGAGCCATCGAGTGATGTCGATCACTATGATAAGGTTTAGAATGCATGGTTTTAAGAAGATTGAAGCTAGTGATGATGAAGGTTTTATGATTAAGAATATAATGACAAAGAATTTTAAAGGTGGAAAAGAAAATAGCACAATATATCTTTTCAGCTTCAGTGTAGCAAGTCTCATATTCATGAAGAGTGTGAAATTGATATAATAGAAAAATTGCTCCCTGCCCTACTCATCACGATGTGCCAACATGGCACCCAAATCATGATCAGAGGATGATATGTAGAGATATAATGGATCCCCCTCATGTAGAGGTGTGAGGTACATATGGAGATAGAAAATATTTCTTAAGCCCTTCAAAAGGATGTTTTGGTAATTGGCATCCCAATTAAAATTCAATGTCTTTAAGAAGAAGATGGTGAAAGGGTTAGTAAAGATTGGAAAGAGTTGTGGAGATGAAGTGAAAAACTGATTGAATTCATCCTTAAAGACTACAAATTTTATTTAGATTATAAGGAGAAGTTATCTTGAGGATGGATTTGATTTGGTGGGTCAAATTCAATACCCCTAATAGAAACAATGAAGTCAAGGAGTTTGCTAGTTAGAACTCCCAAATACACACTTGGCAAGATTCAAGACAAAGGAAGAAATGGATAAGATGTGAAAAGAGGATCTCAAGGATGATAATATGATCCTACCAGATGCTTGGATTTACCCAAGAGGTCATCGATGTAATCCTCTATAGTTTTATGGATAAGATCATGGAAGATATTTGTAATAGTGCACGTTGATATGTGGCCCCCACATTTTTCAAACCAAAGGGCATGACACAATAGTAGAAGGTCCCCCAAGGGGTGATGAAAGAGGTCTTATGTTGGTCTTCTAGTGTGATGAGGATCTGATTATAACCAAAAAATCTATCCATAAGAGAAATAATCTCATGGCCAGTGCATGAGGTCGACAAGATGATCATGATGGGAAGGGAAAGTTCATATTTAGGGTAAGTAATATTTAAATCTTAAAATTCGGTGTAGATATAAATATTTCTAGAGGATTTGGAAATGGGTACAATGTTGGAAACCCATTGTGGATAATCAATAGGTATGATAAAATTTGTGCTAAGAGGATATTTTGTAGTTCTTCTTTGACAAGGAGGGTAACACGGGGATGCATGTGGCGAAGCTTTTGTCTTGACCAGTTTAGCGTTAGGGATAGTGATGATGTTGTGGATGATGATAGAAGGATCAATATCCTAACATGTTAGTGTATGACCATGAAAAGGATTGTGTCTATTTGGAAAGGAAGGATGTGAAGGATTCATGACTCTTGTCGATTAAGGGATTATGGCCGACTTTGAGGATGTGAGGCTCTTACGAAGTCCCTATATTGATGTTGATGGTGAATTCATTGAGAAGATTGGATGTTTTAGGAGGTAAGGCCTTATGAAGATAGGAATCTATTTTCCCCCATGTAGGAAATAATGGAATTTATCATCACTGCATTGAAGAATGTCAATGGTAGGGGAATCCTTCCTATTACCATATTAGGAAATTGAAGAAGAAAGGACCTAGTTTCACCTTCACACTGATAAGTGAGAAGTCCCAAGAGTGATTGTCACAGATTTAAAAAAAAATAGAAGATATGGACATGGTTTCATATGTATCCATGGGATCGTTGGATGGATAATAAGTGGATGAGGGATTGATGTTGATAGGAGTATGTAGAGGAAGAGGTATGGAGAAGAAGTGGTGGGGTGTTCTTCGAAACCCAACCCAAAACCTTCTCATGGGGTTTACAAGGATTGGTTGATGATAAGATCATGTATACCTTGTTCATAGTAATTCCCATACCAAATCCTTTCCATGTAAAATGATGGAGATAGGTGTAGGAAAAGGATTTTTTATAGAGGAATTCAAATCCATTAGTGTATGGTTTGGTGTGAGGTTGATTTTCAATGTAAGAAGATGGTTGATAGATGTTACCATAGATAATATTAGTTTTTAGATGAGGTGGACCGAAAGAAATGATTTCCCCAACATTTGGTTGATACATAAGTGTTATATCAGGTCCACCAAGTCTATTAGGTGTGGGAAGAGCATTGAGGGCGAGAAGGAAATATTCCCCCAATGAAATACACTACATCATAGTATCAATAGAATCATTAGGGAGCTTGGATGTAGGGATAGATGAGCTGGTGGATGCTTCATATGAGTCCTTTTTAGGGACAAGCACATCATTAGGTTGATAATTCATGTGACATGCTTTGAAGGGAGGAATGTCTACGTGAATTGTTAGGATCTTCCCCTCATGCTCATACTTGATGCAATGATAGAGGGTGGAAGGAACACAACACATGGTGTGGATCCATGGTCATCCAAGAAAGACATTATAAAGAAACCCCCCCTTTTATGATGTAAAAGATCTCATGAAGGATTCTTTCACTAATGTCAGATGGGAAGGATGAATGTTCCCAAAGTAGGGGAAAACAACATCATTAAAGGCACAAAGGACCGTACAGGTGATTGGGATAATGGAGTTAGGAAGCTTAATTTGATTAAAGGTATGAGATGATATAATATTTATGTTATCTCCATTATCTATCATTGAACATTCAGATGAAGGTATCGTTGATGCAGAACAACGATGAAGAGAGGAAGATTGTGGTCTTCAGGTGAGATATTCAGAATTTCAGTGTCATCAAATAAAATGGTGGTAGAAGCTATGAGCGCACCAACAAGGGCCACGAAAGGTTGAGTCTCATCACTAGTGATGGGGATGCATTGTAGAGCATTGATGAGAGCTTTTCTATGATTGGGGGAGATTTGGATGAGCTCATAGAGTGACATCATAATCAGAGATTGATGGAGTTATTTTACAATACTTTATTCAATGGTAAACAATTTTGAAGTGGGTGGAGTGGCTAAAATAGATACATTGGCTTTAGATGAAGAAGATGGATTAGGTTGATCAGATGGAGCGGTGATGACCACTTTAGGCTTAAATTCAGTAGATGGTCAGGGGTCATAAGGTCTAGAGCACGTGTAGCAATACGAAGATGTCGATAAAGAAAGGGGGGCCCTCTTTGGTAGTAGTAGTATTTGGTGGGGGGATTGCGATGGAGGTATTAGATGAGGAAGTGGAATTGGAGGTTGTGGATTTGATTGGAGGACTATGAATTAGATTTAGATGGGAGAGGATGATCTTCTTCAATAAGGTCATCTTCTTTGATGAGATTATGGATGAGGGTTTGGAGGGCCCTACAATGTTCAGTATCATGTCCAAGGGTGTGATGATAGGAACACATGGTATTAGGGTAAAAACATGTGGGTTTTTTTTGCGTGAGTTGAAATATTTGATAGGAGGAAGAGTGATGGTAGATGTTTGGACAAGATGTTGAAATATTTCAGTATATGACCCAAAGGGGGTGCTTGAATAAGATGTTATGGTAGATGATTTAGATGAAGGTAAGAGTGGAATATTAATTTTATTAGGGTGTATGAGTGCCTTGGAATCTGATTTGATTTTGGGAGGAGGAGAAATGGATGGTTACGATCTGATTTAGATGTAGGAGGGAGAATAGATGAATTTGATTTTGACTTTGATTGATTGATGATAGGTGATTTAGATAAAGGGGCCAGTCCAAAAATAGATGGAGGTGCTCCCAAGATGGATGATGAGGCATGAGATTACATAGGATGGTGAGGTTTAGGAGGAGGGAGTTCCAAATTTTTGTGTGGATGGGTGAGATATTTCTGAATAGGAATGCCAAGGTTTTTGGATTTTTGTTGTGATGTTTTTCCCTTAGCGGGAATGAAAATGATCTCTATATGGGGATGGTCCTTAGAGGTGGAATTGGATGACTTGGATTTTTCATGTTGAAGATGTAGGAGTTGAAGATGAAGGTAGTGTTAGAATAAGAGGATTAGAGGCATCCACAGATTCTGAAGGACTTCGGAGGTGTTGATGTAGGAGTGGTTGAAGGTGTGGATGAGATGGGGGAATTGCTTATGATATGAGGAGATATTTTCTTAGTAGGTTCATATGTTTATGTGGGAATAGTGATAGTTGTAGATGTGGTCCTAGGTAAGGATATGGAAGTGGGTATAGATGAAGGACTATGTGAAGAATACATGTGTGAGAGATGTAGGGATGGACACAGATAAGGGGATAGATGTGATTGGTGTAATAGAAGTATATATGGTCAAGGAGGCAAATGTGATAGGAGTAGGTGTGTGGGGAATAATAGGTGTGATTATGATGGTTGTTGACAGTAGGTGTGGGTGTAGACAAGACCGTGGGTAAAGGAGGAGTGATATAAATAGGTGTAGTGGATGAAGGAATGATGGGTGTAGGTGACGTTGTCAATTCTTGGTTTATAGTGTTGATCGTGTGAGTGTTAGGTTCTTGAGATGTATGAGGAGTGGTTTGATTATTTAGTGGATGGTTGGGGAAGGGTTGTTTGAAGACATCTGAGGGGTTGATTAGGAGGTGCATTAGGGTTATTTAATTAAAGGTCACCATGGTCTATGATCCATTGTAAAATATCCTTAAAGGTGTGGCACTTCTCAATGTCATGACCACGGACTTGGTGGTATTTACAATAGTGCTCTTCATTGATATCACATGTTGGTTTGGGTCGTGAATCTTCAAGAGGTCAGATGGGGGAAAATTGAATGATATTCACAACCATTAATTTATTGAAAATAGAACTATAGGACTCCCTAAGAGTGGTATAGTTATGGGTTGGTCTATAAGCTCTTTGTGGAGGCTTTGTGTGAGAAGTGGACGCAGATGAAGATTTTACTAACCATGTCATTAGCCACATGTTCTTATATTTGTCACCATAATTGGATGGTTTGATGAATTTGGGCTTCAGTTTGTTAGATCGGATTTTAACATGGCCTTAATCAAGGGTGTGAAGTTCAAGTTTACGATCTATGGTGAATGCCTCTTCAAAAGTTTGGAAATATTGAATCTGAAGAGTTGACTAAATATGCTTTGCACAAGACCGTGAAAAGAGTTTGATTAGTTCAGTCTATGGAAAAGAGAAGGAAATATTGATTAATTATACCATGCTATCTAGTGAAGAAGCCTACAATAGATTCACCATCAAACTGTCTAATGGTGTAGAGGTCGGTAATAGTGATTTTATGTGCAATGTTGATAGAAAAATGCTCTAAGAATAGTTTTGCAAGTTAGGTGAAGGAGAATAACGAATGTTGGGGGATGGAATTTGTACCAATCCAAAGAAGGGTCAGACAACCACATAAGGAAGGTATGGAGCATAAGATCTTGGTCATGAGAAATAAGGTAACATGTGTACCTAAAGGCACGAAGATGTTGTTACTGGGCCCCCCTTATTGTTAAACTTAGAAAAAAATGGGAGCTTCTAGTGTGGTGGATAGGGTTTTATGTGAATTGATGGATTGATTGGTTTGTTACAAATATTGTTCATAAGATAAGGTGGTTTTAGACCCTAAAGTAGCAACTTCAAGGTTGTCCATTCTACTTAGTAAATTATGAAAAGGGTCATTATATGTGTGAGGATTAGAAACAGATGGATGAGATTGTTGGATGTAAGAATTAGATGGGTGAGATTGCAGATAGGATATTGATATTGTTGTGGATAAGTGGGTGTTTGAGGAGGTGGTTGATAAGGGGGAAGATATTGTTGAAGGGTTGTGATTGAATGGGTTGGGTAATATGATGTTGTTGAGAGGTAGAGATGTAATTGGATGGATAAGTTTGAATTTTTTGTTGTTGAGAAATGGGGATGTTGGATTGATTTTGCATGGATTGAGTGGGGATATAAGTATGAGGTGGTTGAGATGCTTGAGGTAGGTTGATTAGGAAATATGTAATGAAAAGTAATCATAAGGGGGGGTTGGTGAGTTTGGATAGATTTGGATGGATGAGGTTGTGAGGTGATGACATTTGCATGGATGTGGGATGTAGAAATAGGGACTAAAGTTTTATCATGTTGTTCAGGTGGTGGAGGAAGTAGATATGATTCTTGCAAGGTTTGGATAGGGATGTTAGTGATGACAGTGGATGAGGAAGTGATAGGGATGGAAGAAGTGGCATGGTGTTGATACAAGGAAGATTAGGATGAATTGGATCCACCAATTGAGTGGATCAGTTATTAATTTGGTTCAGAGTTACATAATATAAACACAATTTGAAGGGATTATATTCTATTCAGTATATGTATAGGAATATTGATCTGATTAAATATGTATATATTTACCATAAAAATAACAATTTAACTTCCTAATTAATAGGATCTAATAATCCGAGATAGCCATGGGTACTAACAAATTAAACAAGTTATAACCCATTTAAATATATATACGGGTTAGAGTACTATTTACTATACCATAGAATGATATATTTACCATATAGTAGTTTGTTGCCATGTTACTATTCCATAGGATACATGATCATATTTACCATATAGTGACTAACTTATGGTGAATTATGTATAATTCCTGCACATTGTCCCCCTTATCAATTTATATGAAAGAAATCACATCTCAAGAACTAGAATTCAGAATCATATGCCTCTACATACTTTTAGGTTTGCATACTGTTGACTTGGATCTTGTTACACATGACCAATTTGCTTCACCACAATGAATCCCTTACCAGATGATCACACTTCCACCAATACACCTACATACGTAAACTCAACATTTTCAGCTTTCACTTCCAGTGAATGCTCTTTCATTGGTTGATCAATGAAGAATTCTGACAGTTGAAGAATCTCATAAATCATAGGATCACTCCAGTTCAGCTTCCCTCCTATACAACTATTCTTAGAATCTAAAATACACATTATCCTCATTTCAATCATAACATGGGAAGGAAACCACACACCATTTTATTCTACACACACCACACAACTAAAAAAGAAATGCCACCATACCAAAATGTGGCCCCATCATTGGTGACTTAACGAGAGGCATTGATTACCCTCCTTCCTTCATTGCATCTGACCTCCAATGGATGTGCTGCTAACTCATCTAAATTTAATCTTGATGCAAAATTATAAATCAGACGTCTGGTTAACCCGAATGGATGTGCTGCTACACTCATCTAAATTTAATCTTGTGAAAAATTATAAATCAGAAACACCGAAATTGCGTCTTTAAGATTCAAAAAAATTGTTTGGGGACAGACTTTTTACAATGATAATAACTCACATTGACATATTTACACAAAATGATGACTTGGATTGTTGACATTGATTTTGACGACTAGATAATATTTGACAATAAATCCCATTAAAAACTTCTTGACATATAAAATAAATGCAAAATAACTCTAGAATTTTTATTGAATAGTGAATGATCTACAAAATTGCACTAATACTATGTATTTAACAAAGGCATACAATAACTTTATCATATAAACAAGAAGACCTAAGAAATAGTGAAATAATTTTTAAATATGGCTTTGACCATACTCAAAACTTAAACATTTAACTTTAGACCTAAATAAAACTCGATAACCATACTAAGAATAAATAATGACACCACATACAATTTATCTAAACAAAAGGAGGTATTTAAACGAAGAATAAGACTATTTACTCTACCAAATTAAACTTTGACCATAGACTATGGACACAAAAAATATATGTTAATGAATTAAAAAACTGTAACATGTGGATTATCAGAAGCATTACTGGCCAAGAAGTGGATAACATTGGATTATAAAAGCTTTACTGGCCAAGAAGCTTGGAAATTTCTCATACAGCATGGCATTATGGAAGGTTCTCCTTATGGCTACTCTATGTGGAAAGGCTTATGGTTTTTCAATTTGCTCATCACTCCTGTGCTTGTCAAAATTGTTAGCACCTTTGTGCTGAAAGCATGGGAATGTGTCAAACCTTGGATTTTATGGAAGGGGGATGGGTTTCGTAATGGGATTTCTCTCAATCATCAATCTCTCTGGTGGTTGCCAATTTTTCAATCCCAAGATAAATTCTTAGCAGAGGTCCCACGAATCTTCGTGCTCAAATTCTTCAAGTGCAGAATTCGCACCATCAAGGACTTCTTCTGCAAGAACACTCAATCCTAGTTCTCTTGGCCAAAATTTTAAAGCTCTGTTTCGGCTTTCCAACCAAGATCAGGATACTTTCACTATTGTGATCAATTCGATTCCTAATCACATGTTCCAAAATATTTAGGTGCATTCCTCTCACCCATGGTGGACAAACTAAAAGTGGTATGTTGATACTCCTTTCTGTAACTACAAAGCCAACAAAGGCAATCATTCTCTTGCCTCATTCACCCATGGTGGACAAACTTAATACTCGTTGGGGAATTCATACCACTCTATCTACCTAGAGTAGAGGAATTTGAGACTGTTTGGACTATATGTGTGGAGCCAAAAATTGCTCATTTTCTATGGTGTATTCTACACCAAGTCCTTCCTATCAGGGCTCGTCTTATTTAAATTGGGATTCTGACTCCCAACTGCCCCTTTTGTGGGCATCTAGAAACACTTTTACATGTCTTATAGTTCTATCCCAAAGATCAAATTTCCTGGAACTAGATCCATTCTTTTTTTATGCCTTCACAATCCCACCGTTTCACTTGGCAACATATCCTCTTGGGAGATAATCCAAAACGTTTGCCTATGTTCACCTAGATTTGGCACGTTTTTAGAGGGGAGATTCTATTTTGGATTTGGAAAGAAAGAAAGTCTTTTTTATTTGTTAATTCTGCAGTTGATCAATCTTTCTCGATTTATAATAAATCTATGTTGATCTCCAATGTGCTTCTATAGATTCAAGTTCAAGCAAACAAGGTGGCGTTGGAGGTGGAATCACCTCTATACCCTATTACACCACTAGGGGGAAGCCCCGTGTAACATATTACACCACTAGGGGGAAGCCCCGTGTAACATTTCCTAAGTGCCTCTGTCTCCCACCAGGCACTCCTCACATTCATCCCGTGGTGGCCGGCTCAGCCAATCTCAACACCAGTGCTTTCAGTTGTACCCGCTGCTCTCTGGGCCATTACATCAGCATAGTCACTCGTCAGTTTGCAGCCATGGCCAAGGCTCTCTACTACATTTGTCAACTCACTAGCATGGGCGAGGCTCTCCTTTTTTGGTTGCTTTCGTAATAGGATGCTTGGCACCCACCACCACCTCCACCACCATATGATAAATTCCCTCGCCTCAACCTTGTCATTTCTACGCACGAGGAAGCAGACCCAAAGGAAGAAATTATTGCTAGCAAGGGAGCTTTTGGATGCTAACAAGGACCTACCTAGTTCCAGTTGGCCAAATGATTGAGATCCACCTACCTCGGGCATGTTTGTCCTTGTTGCTTGATAATGCCTTTTAAGTGTTTTTAGGTGATGCCTTTTTTATTGTACTCTCATAGGCTCGGCCTAGTTTTACTCTTGTTGTTCTAGGATTGGCCTAGCTTGTTCATGGTTTTGGGGCGTGCTCTTATATACCACCCATTTTTTTTTTTAAAAGCTATCTTGTAACTTATTACATTAATATAATATAAGATCCATTTTCATCAAAAAATACTGTAACATAAATAAAACAAATTGACAACTAACCAAAGTCTCCATGGATCCAAAGCAAGTTGATGTAAGGCAACATACCACATGGACGTCATGCATCACATTTATAACATAAACATTGAGTGGAAATAAATTAGACTGTATTCAATAGAGATTGATCAACTAGATGAAGAAAAAAACGTCAGGGAAAAGCTGTGAAGAGATGTTTGGGGTAGAACAATATTATACGTGAAGGTATCTGTGACAATTCTTCTGTAGTTAAATAGCTTTGAATGGTGGTATACCAGTTTATTTATTTATTTTTTACACCCTTGAGAGCACGTAGGTCTATATAATTGTAGAGGTGACAAAGTTTATCAACGTCCCAAGAACCAATGTGTAGGTCTATTAAATGACAAAGATAAAATGATATAAAACTAGTTGAAAGTTTACACACCAGAAATACAAAACTTCCAACTTGGCCTACGGATAATCCTCACAAAGCACTATATAAAACTAGTTGAAAGTTTACACACTAGAAATACAAAACTTCCAACTTGGCTACGGATAATCCTCACAAAGCACTTCTTTGAATGTATACAATCTTATCTTTGAAAATTTGAATCTTCAAATATAGGATCCACTGTCAATGTGGCACAAATCTACAGAAAAAACTCTGTAATTTGCTATTTAAAGACAACTTGAAGCATTCTAAATCCACATAAATCATGGAAAACAAATAAATAAATGAAAATGCCCCTAAGATTATCACAAATAAGTTCATAGCCCTGTTGATTAGAAAACCATACCTGCTCTGATACCAAATATTAATTTGGTTAAGATTTGCATAGTATAAACGCAATCAAATGATATTCTATTTAGTATATGTATAGGAATATTACACCGACTATTATATAGCCATAGAAACAACAAACCAAATTCCTAATTAATAGGATCTAATAACCCAGGAGAACCACGGGTACAAACAAATTAAAAAATATATGACTCATTTAAATATATATATATATATATGGGTATAGCTTACTAACCATTTACTAAATACGATAGTATTGATATATTTACCATATGTTAAATTATATTTTAAATACTAAATTTCATAACATCGGTGATTTTGGGGAATTATAGAATAAGGTTGATGGGAGCCAAGTTCACGTTGCGCCACAACAAGCTCATTCATGGCTCTTAGGAAGAATACAACGAGTTATGATGTGATGACTCTGGGTAGACTCATGATGAGAATGATCAAAGTAAATCTATTGAAGAGGGGGACCCTTCGATGGGGAGGTTGGTAGATTTACGAAGGAGGTATTCATGCAAGGAAACGAGATTGGCATCAAGGAGATCTTAGAATTATGCACATCCACGAGGAATGGTAGGAGGTCCAAAAGTCTCTAAGGAAATGGCGGATGGATGTGTAGTCGGTCTAGGTTAGTCCCAACATGGGGGTTATTTTGGATAACTTAGGATTCATGGAGAGGAGGAATGGAAACAGTAAGTTAGGAAATTAGAGAAGAAGTGACCAAGGGGGTGGAAGAGATATTAGAAAGATCTGAAGTCTATTAGGAAGAAATGTTGGAAGTAGGAATGTTGTTGGATCACATGGCTTGTTCCATTTTTCTTTCTTGAGAACGTGTAATAACGAGCATGATAGAATAAAACAAGAAACTATGTTGATTTTTAATATTTCAAACAAGTCACGCAACAAGAGTTTTAATTATCTTGATTATTAGAAGAGTGCGATAAATAAAAGAAAATGGGCTCAAAGGGGAACTAGGAAATGGAAAAAACTATGGATATTTTCAAGTAAGTTTAGTTAGCGTCCTTGATATACCCAAAGGTACGTGAGGCTCAAATCTGTGATGACTACCGGTACGGAGCCTAATATTGGGGCCTACCACCGTACTTCACGCACCACAGCGATAAGGTTGTCAGACACTTAGCCAATATATTTATAGTCAAAAAAATTATAACACGGCTAGAACACCGTGACATCTTTCCTATTGGGTGATGAAATCCCAATGGTTCCACTAGGAAGAAGATGTTTGAGATGTGTAGGTTGATGTGTGTATTTTGGATGTGTGTGGAAGAAGTGAATGCAAAGAATTGACCTCCTAATTAGACTATATTGTCAAGAAAGATGAAGAGGTTATTTTTAAGTCCCAAAATTGAAATGTGAAATTTGATGAAGTCAAGCAGAGAAGAAGGGATAAACAATGCAAATAGAGAAAATAGGGAAAATGAAGAATACCTAAATAACGTTATTTTTCATTTTTATTATAATTTTTAGCAAGCAAATTGTTGATCCAAGAAAGCAATCCACCACACACGCAATTAAGTGAAGCTCCTACCTATGAGGTTGCTAGAAAGAGAAGAATGGAAAATGGAAATGGAAAAAAATGAAAGAACTCACCAAATAAGGATGGGTCCCACCGGGCATGCCAGAAATTTGAACATATTTTCTTGCTCTTGTTTCAGATTAGTGAAATGGTAACAAAGAAAACAAGAAACTCCAATATGAGATGGTTTAAGGCTACCTCTATATGAGATGATGATATATAGGTGCAAAATATCCTCCTCGTGGCGAGCTTGATTACCTACATAACAAAGAGAGCTAAAATAAATAAAAAAGTATTAGTAGATAGGATGGTGGGTTTCCTGAAAAATTCCAGTCCTGGGAAGTGAAAACTTGTTCGGATGGATGTCAACCCACTTTTTAATTAAAAAATAGATAAAATAGTGATGGATAAATGATAACAAAATCTTCACTGATACAAAAAATTAGAGATGTGCAAGAAAATATAAGTTACAAATCTGATTATAGAAAATACTAATCTAAACCAAACCTAAGTGGGTTGATGACAACCCAAGACTGCTAAACATAGTTGACGATGACTCGGACATAGTAAGATAAAAATAGATGTAGAAAATACATATCCAAAAGCATTATTCTTAAGCTGATCTAGAATTAGAACTGATGATGAAATGTTATAAAGAATCTGGATCTGAATGAAATAGAAAGAATGAAAAAAAAAAGTTAATGAAAATATGAACTGGTGTAGACATAAAATCATGCACTTTAGACATTATTTATTCCTAGTCTTATACTACTATTGAGATGGTTTTGAGTGAAGAAATTACTAATTAAACCCCGTCTCTTGGCCATTTTTATTTGATTTCTATCGTCATTCTCGACCTCTACCACACACATGCTCAGTCAATTTTCATCATCTTCAGTCATTTTATCCCTTACAAGAGGCACCAAGGCTAGTATTGGGGATGCCCATGGGTGCCCTGGTCCCACCATGGGTACCCTCGATCCTTCTTGAACTTTCCCACCACTTTTTGGGATATTTCTAGCCATTTGAGGACTTTATATTTTTGGTATTAAGTACATTTCGGGGTTAATTATGAAATTAGATCAAGAGAACCCTATAAATATAAATCTATGAGACCATAATGAGGGACCAAGCACTAGTCACTACTATCATCCACCTAGAGTTGCATCCATCTATTTCATTGGAGATCATTTGCATCCACATAACTCCATCACAAGGCGCAAGGCTAGGATATCTGCATCACACATAGCATATGGGGAGGATTCTATTCTATTTCATGCACCATCTATTACATTTTTCTACACATAGTTAGCTTGTCTACATCACAAAGTACGACTAGCTGGAACATAAGAGCAACCTAGGGCATGTTTCACACACAAAAACGTAGAACTACATTTGGGTTTAGAATTTAGTGCAACACTTCAGTTAGTAAGACCACCATTGTGGCAGACTGAGGTCATTATTGACCCTATCATATGAATTTTTTATTTTTTAGGGATTGATGCTTGTTTATGGTTTTGCATGTATTCCTTTCATCTTGTATTAGCAACAACACCTGGTGTAGTATACAGAGATTTGATGTAACACACAACGAGGGTTTGAGACCACTCTTCCAAACCTATGAAGATCAGTTCCAGAGCTTTTTCACAGACTAGGGCACCCATTTTGTAAACCAAAGTGCCCGTAGGTACCACAGTCCTTCTCTAGGCACCCTAGTCTAGAGAGTCAACCCGGATCCATCCTTTTCAGGGCTCCTTCACAATCGTTCCTGCTTCCACATTCTCCAGTCACCTCTGCGACAAAGTCTCATGAGAATCTTCTATTTATTTGAGTTATTTCCTCTTCTCTCTTGCACATTAGGGTTAACATTTCCTTTTTCATAGTTGTTTGGGTCATCTTTACATTTATTTACATCATCTATTTACTTTATTTATAGTTGTTCATAGCTTAGATTAACTAGTACCTATATTACATTTTTACCCCCTTAATCATTTCTTGATGAACCTAGACAATCCACACTTTTAGGATCTTCACTCGTAGATTCTCATTCTAGGGTTTATTCTCTTTTCACTATGGAGCTCACTCTCATACTGATTTTACTGAAGAACATCTTAAGGCCATTAATGATCATATTGCTAGAGCACCCTCAAGATCTAGACTTACTTTTACATGTGGCTCGTGATGAAGCTACTAATTTGGCGAAACTCAACACTTATGTTGCTATAACAACTTATTTTTCCACTCAATCCACTTGCTTCCAAGGAGTCTCCCACATATCTCTACTATTCTATTTTGGAAAAAGTCACTACTCCTACCAATAATTTTACACCACCATTAGTTTCTCATGTAAATGGAAAGTTTCATCAATTGGAAATAAAGACTTAACTTTCTCTTTATCACGACCTTCAAGCTCAAATACGTAAGTTGCAACAAGCCACTTTGCATGCATCACCATTTTTAGATTCCACCTTATTTTTTAAAATTCCATTTGGAACCTATCCATCTCTACTTACTCACTTCCTCCTAGCTTTTTCACCCCTAAAAATTCCGAGCACAAGTTTCTAATGGGCATGGTGACCCAACAGGAGCATCTTCGAGTCATTTCATGTAGCTTGTCTAGATTTTACCGACGATTATATTATCTTAGCTAAAATATTTCCTCGTAGTCTCCATGACTATTTAATGACATTGGGTTTTATGACATACCTATTCATTTTCGGTAACTTCATTCACTACTGCATCTAGTTGATGCATTTCTTTTTGAGATTTCTCCATTCTAATGTCGGCTCTAAGATCTCTTACACTCAGCTAGCGCAACTTAAACAGGGATCTAATCAACACTTTGCTAACTACGTTTTAAGGTATAAAGACAATCTAGCTAAGATGAAAAATTTTCTTGTGGACTCTGAGCTTCAAGACTTGTTTATCTAGAGTCTTTTACCACCTCTCTAAGAGAAAATTCTATTTTAAACCTCTCCTTCATTTGACCATCTCTGCCATACTCTTAAGATTTGTGAGACCAAACTTTTATTGGTGATAGGCAATCTTAAGTACCAGGAAAATGCTTTCTAGCCTCTTCCACTCATTTTCAAAACAAGACACCATTCAAACCATCTACAACTAAGCCTACCAACACTAAGATCAACTATCAATGTCCATTACTCCTTCTAAAGAGACTCGCTCACAACAACCTAGGTGCACACTTAGCAACCTTCTAATGGATCCACATAGTTATATTGAAACAAATTCTCAACAAGTAACCTTATTACTATTCCTCCACCACTTGAGTTAGACCCATCATGACCAAAAGGTAGGAACTATAATGAGAACTTCCATTGTGATTATCATCAATGTGTGGGACATTCAAAAAATATATGTTTCAAACTTTGCACAACCATCTAGGATCTAATTGATGATAACAAACTATTAGTTTCCAGAGTCTAGATAACTCTACACTCATTCAACGATAAGGGTAAACTCAAGCTCTTTAACAACGAATTTCAACCATGTGACAAGAAGACATTTGATTCTTCTATCAATCATACGTATCACATGATACCCCCTCCTTTTTGAATAAGGAGCTCTTGATTTCTTAGTTGAAAATATTGATGTTTCTTCACCAATCATTTATTTCTTCACCGTTAATTATCATGTAAATTTTACATCTAATCATTTGCATATAAGGCATCTCTTGGCTCAACCTCCATCAATAATACTAAGGTTTTAAGACCCATCCTAGCCCATTAGTGCATCCTCTATCTCACTTCTAAAAGCTATTGGCTATCCTCCATCACAAATTGAATTCCCTTTCAACAAACCCTTCAGTTTTGTCAAACTACATGTTATAGTCAGTCCTCTTACATTCTATTTGTACTCTCCTTGATTGGAAACACAATACTATGGCTACATGACATGCTTCTTCAGTCTCAATTAGTCATTTGATCACTCTCAATCTATCATTTCTATGAATAATTTGTGAACTCAAATTTATTCACAATAATCAATTTATTTCTATTGATGGTGTCCCTCCATCTACTCCATGGTCATAATCTCCTCATGCAGTAGCTACACACCACCTACTTCATCTAGCACATCATACTCTATGTTACTCAAAGCATAGTCTACGCCTAATTCACCTACTCGAGCATCGTCTACCCAACTGCATCATTCCACTAGTCCTACACATCACCATAGTCCCATTCCTAGGATAATCACTACATAAAAATGTAGGTCCCCACCTTAGTTTATTCCATCTATGTGGATTCTCATCACCTTCAAATTCAGCATCTCCATCACCAACACATTTTCAATTATAAGCCACGAACCAATTAATTTCATCATATATTAATCCCTCACACACATTCAGACTTCATTCACCAACACAACATTTGTCTACTATACCACCACTATTAGAGCATAGTCCTATGCTTTCACCACCACAGGCATCTGGATGGAGGACCTTCATCTGTTCACTATTATTGGTTAGTTTAATCATTCATATATACTTGGGGGCAATCACATATAATACATTCCCCCCACTCACCTTAGCATCAACGCATCTATCATCTTTTCATCACCATACATAAATTTCATCATAGGATTCTCATCACACGTTCTAGCATCATCATTACCCGATGACACACTCTTGTGCTTCGGTTCACACTTGACTATTGAGGGCTTACTACACATGAACCCCACACACTACACTATAGGTCTCACACATTGTATCATCATTACATCTCACATACTTTATACATCATACATCATAATACTTCGATCATTATGCATATATCATACATTATATTGTATATGTGTATATTATTTATACACTCCTCATCCTACATACTAGTATTACTAATCTATTACATACATAGTTACATAGCCACTTTATACGTTACATTTACTATACATTATTCTACACATACACATATTCTATATACATACCTACTCATCACATGGTCATTTATCATCATCACATATCACTACATCGTCTTCTATGCAAGCTACACTCACTACCCTATGACACACTTTAGTACCTCGGTCCATACTTGATTGTCTGAGGGTTTACAAATCAAATGGACCTTACACTCATCACAATATTTACTATTCAACCTTTCATCATGTTCAATTCCTAGGCTAGTGACATGCACTTTAGGCTAAATCGTCACCTATTCTATCATCTGGTAGTGGTATACACTTTAGGTTACATCACCACTCCCTACTATTCATCTTATAGTGATATACACTTAGGCTAAATCATCACTTATACGTTCAATCTGGTCGTGATATACGCTTCATCTATAGGGTTCACACACACATCATTTCTAGGTCACATCTCATCAATACACATACACATTCATCACACCGCGTTAGAAACAACACACACTCTGACCATTTCCCAATGACGCACTCTTGTTCACGATTCATTATTGACTGCTAAGGGGGAAAAACAAAATAAACCTCACTTACATACATTTCCATTCACTCGAGGGGCATGCAGCTCCTAGCATATATCTTACATTCCATTCCATCCATCCACAACATATTGCATATTATGGTTGCTTTTACTCTTGCTTACTTTGTTTTGTTCATGGTCACTTTATTACACATGCTAGTTACATTACTTGTATGTCATTTATCTATATCATCCACACATGTGCGTTCATGTCTTTTTCTAGTTTGTGATCGCAAAAATACAGGTCTCCTTGACACACAACATGGATGCTCTCCTTCTACCCTTCCTACTCCAGTCAGTGGGGGCATCCACATTCATCTCTCACAGGTGTTATTGATTACATTTTGTACTTAGCACTTTACATTACTTGGTTATACATGATTTTGAAATACTGAGTTAAATTTATAACATGTTAATGATTTCTTCATGTGTAGCATTTTTTATGAAAGGATTTTTTCTTCCATAATTGTTTGTTATATCGTTTACTCTTATTATTTTCTTTTATATGTGGGATTTTCGCTATGTTTAGTGTGCACACGTGTTTGTTGTTTAAGCGGCCATGATGGACTTGAGTGTATTGTGATGTCGTGGGTGGTTTCCTGATGTTTGCAAACTACTTGTAATAGTGGCTTACTTTGTCTTTTTGCATGTTTACATTACGTCTTTTATTCTTAGATTTTACAATGTTTGTGTAGCTTACACATTGGCTTTTTACATGCATGCGTTTGTTCATATTAACACTCGTCTATCTGGCTATCCTCTTGTTTTTGTGCTCCTTAGTTTTTACCAAGAGAAATTCCTTTCACTTATCAGGGAAGAATTTCAGGGTTCATGTGCTTAGTCCTCTTTTGTGGTCGTATTCTCCTATCAACAACGTTGTATGCACCCCAAAAAAGGAGGGGAAATCATTTTGGGTTTTTACAGTACTACACAATAGTGTGTCTTATATTGGTTGAGATCAGTGCACTTTTTTCCCTTGGCATTATGGGTTATATAGCAATGAGTTAGTTCATACCAAGTCTACGAACTCTCGTACATAATGTTTCTTTTACAGGACATGGTAGTCCTTACCATTTAGAGGAAGTAGTTACTAGGCTAGAGGATACAACAGAACTACTCCCTATATACTTCTTCTACCGTCAGTGGTTGTATAATTTCCTAAAAAACAAGGATGATACAGAGATCTCTTCACATGCACTTTAGGGAATTAGTTAAAGGTTGGAGGAGACAGAGCAATTTCCTCCCAATACTTCTTTGGCATATGGCGTTAGTATTAACCAAAATACCCCCGGTAGTACAGGATATACTTCTACACTCTCTTTCTCTCGACATGGATCATGTACACATGTTCCATTTATATTTTCCATTTTCATATTTCACATTTACATGATTTTTACATACATACACATGCATTTTTTACATAGATTTTTTACACATGTATACATAATATATTTGACTACTTTATCATTTTCTCCTTATAGGTCCAACAGTATGAGAAAGAAGAAGTCAAATGAGGGCAAATACAACAAAAACACTTGGGGTGGAACAACAACACTTCATGGCAGCACACTTCATGTACTAACCATGCACGTATACCACACACATCAGGCATAAGCATACATGTGCATTCCACCCTATGTTTAATCTCATCACTTTTTTGCACATAATTTGATCTTTAGTCTCCAAGCTCCATCATCTGTTTTACATTCCACACTATTTTGAGTCCTTCGCAACACCTTTTTTGTTAGTGTACATCGGCATCAGGTACGCATCTCTATCTACTTTCTGTTATCAAGCTTTCCGGTCACAAAAATTAAAGTGGGGGAAATGTAGACACAAAATCATGCACTTTATACATTATTTAGTCTTGGTCTCATACTTCTTTTTAAAGGGTTTTTAAGTGTATAGAAAGTACTAATTAATCCTTCTCTTTTGGCCATCTTTCATTTTATTTTATTTTGTCATTCCTAACCTCCACCTCACATATTCCTAGTCATTGTTTCAAAAATCTTCTTGTTCATTTTAGCCTTGACTATGGGGTGCCCAAGATAGTACTAGGGCGCCTTGGTCCCACTAGGGATGCCCCATGGGTGCCTTGGTCCCACAATGGGTGCCCCAATCATTCTTAAACTTTCCTGCCACTTTTTGGGATCTTTCTATCCATTTGAGGCATTTATCTTTTTGGTGGTTGGCCATTTCATGGTGAATTATGAAACTTATATCAAAATAACCCTATAAATATAAAGTTATGAGACCATAATGAGGGACCAGGCACTAGTCACTACGTTTGTCGACCTAGAGTTACATCCATCTATTGCATTGGAGATCATTTTCATTCACATAACTCTATCATAAGGCACAAGGATAGGACACCTGCATCACACACAACATATGCAGAGGATTCTTATTATATTCCATGCTACCATTCTATTACATTTTTCTACACATAGTTATCCTCACTTACATCACAAAGTGTGACAGGACACAAGAGAAACCTAAGGTCATGTTTTACACACACACACACATATAGAAATACATTTGGGTCTACAATGTAGTACTAGAATGTAATGCAATGCTTGGTTAGTAAGACCATCATTGTGGCATCCGAGGTCAGTTCCGACCCTATCATATGCATTTTTCTTTTTTATGAATTGATGCTTGTTTAGGGTTTTGCATGTCTTCATTTCATCTTGGATTAGCAGCAACACCTGAAATAGTACAGAGGATTAGATGCAACACACAATGAGGGCTTCATACCAACTACTCAACCTTTGAAGATTAGTTCTAGAGCTTGTGCACAAACTAGGGGACCCATTATACAAACCATATCTGCCCGTAGGTTCACCTCAGTCCTTCTCTAGGTATCCCCATTCCAGAGAATCAACCTAGATCCATCCTTTTTAAGGATCCTACATAGTTGTTCCTTCTTCACAGATTCTTCAGTCACCTTTGTGACATAGTCCCACGTGATCATCTTATATTTAGTTGAGTTATTTCCTCTTATCTCTTGCACATTAGGGTTAACATTTTATTTTTCATAGTTTTTTGGGTCATCTTTACATTTATTTACACCTTCATTGGCCTAATGGTGAAGAAGGTGTGATCTTGAAGTAAAGGTCACAAGTTCAAATCCTGCAAGGGGTAGGGTATGTACACCTCATTTGTAGAAAAAATAGTTTCCTCCCGTATATGAGTATGAGGTAGTCCCATATGCTATACGCCGCTTATAGACCCAAAACTAGGCCACCTGGCATCGTGGACTATAAAAATCTTATTATTATTATTACAACATCTATTTACTTTATTTAAAGTTATTCATAGCTTAGATTAACTAGTACCTATATTAATATTTTAATTAATCAACTTGTGATAGGGTCGAGGGCAACTCATCCTGATCAGAGGTGACTGGATCTAATGAAAATGAGATCTGAAGGTGTAGGTTTACAAAATGGAAAGATTGATACACTCTGAGGGACTATGAGATTAGAAAGTAGATAGGGGAAAAAATGGATGAAAAAAAAAAACAGAAATGGATCGGGTCAATGGTGACTAGGTAGGATTGATGGAGACTAGAAGAGATTAAGGGTCTGATGGATAAAAATGGGCAGAAAAGATGATTTGCAGAAAGGGGTGGAAGATGACTGATGCAAAGGTAGAACTACAATATGACCGAGGAACCTATAAAATTGAGAACACAATGATGATGGGATGGTAATGGTGGATTCAAACATGAAAGAGAGAGAGGGTACTTAAAATTTACAAATGTGGGGCTCAATATCTCTAAAGTGGTTTGAAGGTGGTGATAATAATTGAAAAGAAGAGTAAAAAATGAAGGCAAGATTGTAAGAAATCTTGAAGTTTCCAAGATTGCATCCTGGAAGAAGGAGGGCCATGGCCATATTTATAGGGTCGATGACGACCCAGATGGATCTTCAGTGACTTTGGTGGTTATTCCATATGGGCGGTTAAAGATTAATGAGCTTAAGACAAATACCACTTATGAGGCAGGATTGGGGTTTCAGGAGGTAAATGCAAGCTAGGGTTTCTTAGGAAGGATAAATGGGTAGGTGAGAGGTGTAAAATATTAAATAAAGGAAAAGGGGAGGTCAAATTATTAAATGAGGGCGTAGGGAGGAAAAAAAGGAGAATTTAGGGAGGATAAATGGATTAGATGGGGTTTTAGGATTAGTTAATGGTGATTAGGGATGTTTAGGGAAGATAAATTAATGGATTGATTAAGATGAGATTAAGGTGGAAAATAACAATTAAAGGGATAACAATATTTTAGGACGTAAAGGGGGATTTGAATGGGAAGAGAGGCATGTATGATGACAAAGGGAAATGGACGCAGGAAGGAGACAGAGGATACCAAAAATTGTTGTCTACATATAGTACAATTGTAAATCTTGGGTGGGAAGATAGAAACTCTTTTTTTTGGTTGTAAGGGAAATTGTACTTGGTTAAGCTTATTAAGTAAAATGAAAATATTATATTACTTGAGTATATCAAGTCCATTGAAATCTTGATTAAACTCTGGAGTTGACAAGTTAATATAGGTTACTAAAATTTCCTCTTGAGTTTGTGTGACACATTGTCTCTAATGCTATTAAACTTGAAAATAGACTCAAAGGAATAGATTGAGTTTTCCACCTTCCAAATTAATTCATTACCATATTCTCCTTGAAAGTATAAAATGTCTTTTAACTTGCTTATTTTCTCAACTTCTTGTCTCTAGAAGTTGTAGGAAATTATTTTACTCTCTAAATACAAATATGAATTGAGAGTTTATTTTTAACTAAAATAATTTTCATAGGATTTTATTTGTATGATGGAGTTCACATGTAGGGAACGAATTGAAAAAAATGAGTTTTTAAGGTTTTATAAGGGTAACAAAAAAATATGCAAATGTAAACACACACACACACACACACACACACACACACACACACACACACACATGTTTACAAAAGAAAATGGGGTTGCCTTATTAATGATAAATTGAGACATATTCTCATTTGTAAATACATACATTTATACATATTATACACACACACACATAAAATCATGTGAGAGGTTTTATTAAAACAATTTTTTATTTTTTTATTTTTTAGAAAACAATTTAAGGTTAGGGTTGGGTGGATGCGCTAACCCAACCCTAGTCCAAACTTTGTTGGGGGATCAACCCCATCTTCTTCGCTCACAAATTCCACCACTACCCTGGTCCACTCACCCCTTCCCTACACCTGATCCCATCTTAGGGTTGTGGCCTCCTCCAACCTATTGCGCCTCATTCAGTATGAGTTCCAAAAATTGAATAAAAAGGACAACTGTGATTCCATAAACTAGTCAATAAAGGAAAATAATAATGGTGTGATTTTTAAAAAATAAGTACATTAAATTTCTAAGGCGAGTTCAATTACCCATTCAAAAAATGGTGAAGTGGCACTAAACCACATTCGTGAAACAAACAAGAGATAATTAAAACTATCACATCATGGTGATTGCGTCACAACTCTCGGCTATAGGTGGAAAGTTGGCATAACACCACTTTCACAGTTAGGAACAATTTTATGGTTAGTATTTTGTAGGCATCGACGATAATCATATCATGATGGCAACATGGTTGAAATACCCGTTAGCAATTACAACTATCATGTTTAGAATGATAAAGGGGATTAAAAGGTATTTTATCCCATTGTAATAATTGTTTCGAAAATGTATAAATTTTTTACAGGTGGCCAAAATATTAAAATGGCCATGGGTTTCATTTAGCCTACTAAATGAACCCATGTCATTTCGTTTTATTACTCGGATTATAAAAGTAAAAAAAATGTTTAAAATAAATATTACCCTCACAATTAAAGTATACCCATTACTAAAGTTATTTCCCTTAAACAACACATTAAATAATTTATCCAATTAAAAGTGCAACCATACTTCTTAAGTATTTTATCACATTAAATTATGGCCCTTAGATTGAATATGTCTCCACTGTAGGATGGCCTAACCATAAAAAAAACTTGTGAGGATAAAATTTAAACCTAAACTCTTTTATTTCATTTTTCCTTCTCATTTTTATCTGGGTGCTTTGTTTTAATTTTGTAGGGAACAAAGGAGGCAATGGATGCAAGAGATTGAAGGTTTTTTACCTAAATACCATTGTTCTCATATTTGGCCTCATTCTGGTTGTCCATAGTTTGTATATTTTTGTTTGTTATTTGTTCACAAGGGTTTAAATGTAAGGTTTTGTATTTTCTCCAAATGATCCAAATGGATCTGCAAGATAAAAATTATAACTATTTTATTTATTTTGTTTAAGTGCTCATATTTTGAGAATGAAGATGTATGTTTTTATAGATATTATACATACATACATACATACATACATACATACATAAATACATATGTATGTGTGTATGTATGTATGTATGTACGTGTGTGTGTATGTATGTATATTCAGAAAGAAAGAAAATATTTCAATCTTTTCAAAGCAAGCATACCAAAATGAAAAGGATAAAATTACTCACTATTCCCATCCATCTCCAAAACCCTCACCCCTCAAGGGTGGGTGAAGTAACTAAAAGGAGACAAGAAAAACATTCCATTTCATTCATTTGAAAAATTTAATTCATAAACACAATTTCAAAAACCAGTTTCAATTAAGAACCAAAGGGGGTGCAAGATCCTACCTCACACTCAAGCACAAGTCCAATCCAAAAATTTCACCAAGAAATCCAAAGGATTTTCCAAGCTCTAAGCTCTTCCACCAAAAATTTTCAAGAAAAAAATAGCCCCTTCACTAAGGACATGAGGGGTCAAGAAGGGAAGAATGCCACCCATGTCAAGCAATGAGAGGGTGACAAGTGTTACCCTCCACATAAACCACATCCAATCAACATGCTATACAATTTGTCCAAAAATTAAAATGAGGGGAAACAAAATAGGCTCCAAGTAATCATGAGAAATTTCAAATTTATAAACATTCCACATAATTAAAACTCCATCAATTTGAAGTATGTGGGAATGGTTAAAATGAGCCAATTGGCCTAGTTTTCATTGACAAGAGCCCACCCCCTATAGGGATGGGGGCTAGGGCCTCTTTCCAATGCAAATGAAGTCATTCTTGCCATTTACCCTTCCTGAATGGCACATTTTTCCCAAATCCGAGTTTGGGGGAAAATGTGACATTTAGGAGGGGCAATTATAAATTATTAGGTGGCCTAATCCCTCCTAACCCCAACACAAAATCTTAATCCCACGAGATGCTAAGGGGATATAAAAAGGTAACATAAAACACCAAGTTAATATTAAACCAAGGAAGGTTAGAAATAAACACATAAAACAATACCACATGAACATACATCACAAGGGTAACAGGTAAGCTAATAATCACATAGCCAACAAAATAAAATACACAAAGAAAGAAAAACACATGATAAGGTATCATAATTGATAGAAGAGGAATGGTTTGGCCTCTACGACCTTTTGTGCTAATTGTAATGTGAATCCCACGTTTTCCCATATGGTCTGGATTTTTTTATTAAAATATGGATGTGGACGAACTCTTTGGCATGGAATATCTATGCATAGGCATTGGTTTTATAGTTTTATGGCAATTGATTAGATGGTGTTGTTTATTCTTTGCATAATATCTCATCTATCTTCATCCTTGGCGTTTATCAACCTCTGACTTTGAAATTATCTTGTAAGGCAATTTTTTTCTCCATTCTCCAGAAGGTAAGGCCTTTGTGTTGTGAAGGTTTGACTATGTTTTTCATTGGTGGTGTTGGTTTTGTGTTCATCATATTTTTCGAAGGTGGCACTATTTTCTCTTCTGAAACAAAAACTTGAAAGAAATTGAAGGGTTTTAACTTTATTTTTTTATTTTTTATTTTTTATGTGATATTATTATTATTATTATTAGTCTCATAAAAACAAAAAAATATAACTCATTTCCTCCATCTTATGTTTCAACATGGCTTGAAACAAGTTAGTTATTGACAATATTTCTCAATGAATCTTGTTTGGATTCTTTCACATTGAGAGTTCCACATGAAGATATGTATTTATGTTACATAAGGTTTGACGTCTAAATATGAAAATATTTCTTGACAAATCTGGTTTGGCTTCTTTCACATTGAGAGTTCCAGATTAAGATATGTATTTATGGGACAAGTCTAAAGATGAAAATATTTCTCTTATCTAAATTATACAATTTGAATGTTATAATTTAGATCATTTTGAGGTCCTTCGGTATTATAGAAGATGACTCTTATTATCCATTTTCTTGTCCATTATATGAAATAAAGAATATATGTTCCCTAAATTTCATATTAGATAGGAAATATAAAATATAATGTTCCTTACTTCCAACTTCATAGAGTATTCATAGCCTACAAATCCAATCCTCATAGGGTATGTTGTGATGATTAGTCTCAGTAATTATACACAATAGTATTACTGAACGCAAACAAATGAAAAAAATTTCTAGTTTTGATATGGATGTTGTTCATTGCATTGGTCCACAATTTTTTTATAGTTTTATTGTGTTTTCAGTTGCATAAATTGATTAACTACATGTAATCTGTACAGCTATGTGTGCTGTTACAAAATGTAACACCTCACATAGATTGCCATTCCATGTTTGTCTTCAACAAGGAAACAAAAAATCCCTGAAGGACTAATGCATTGCCTTGATGAAGGTGGGAATCAAAGTTTAGGTGAAATGTTAAATTCAGGAACAACAAACAGAGTTACAGTTTACATGAAAGAGAGTTCATTATTAAGTTACAGGTACCTCAAAACTCATTATTTCTACATGTTTAAATACATTTAATTATGTGATTGAGTTGTTTATTTCATTATACAATCAATATCCATCATAAAAGCTGAATGCAGAAAGAAGTATACAACTCAGTTATAAAAATTAATGTTATTTATTCATGAAGAAATTCAATGTTTCCCACACAAATCATGGGATGTAACTCATAACTACTGAAGAAAGAAGTACATGTGCATAAAACCTAAAAGTAAAAGAATATAGAAGAAACCCATCATTGCCTTGGGTTTTTCTTCTAATCTTGGTCTTCAGTTCAACTCCATATCCTTTTCATTCATGTTCAAGCATTACAAGTGTACATAAAAATAAAAGAAAAAGAAATTTTATCAGATTTTGAGCTCAGGGTTTGATCTATACTCATGTACTATCTAACTTCATGCAAATGGATTTCTTAAATATCAATAGCATAAGGTACATCAGAGATCTGATACAAAATTGAATAAAGTAGTATCTATAGTAGCACATATGATTCCCATAATCATTACAGAAGAAGAAAGAGAAAATAAAATTATCACTATGGAACATAAGAGAGGCCAAAAAGTCCTATTTATTTTCTAACTATTTTGTCTTAAGTGTGCAGGTACATGTAGCAAAAGATAAAAAATTCAGATTTAACTATTGTATATACAAGAACAAATTCAGCTTCCCAATGAACTCAAGGCTACAAGAGAGTAATCATTGCATGACATAGTTTGAACAATTATCAAGATACAAAATGTACATAAGTACATATTTTAGAGCTCAAATAAGAATCAAGGTACAAAGTTCAAAGAGATGCATTATAGTTCATAACTTGGACGAAAAGTTATCCAGAGTACATAATTACAAGTTCACTTCTTAGGTACATGGATGATCTAATATGTCATAAGGACTTATCAAAGGAAAAGATTGCATTAATAAAATTCACAGAACATTGAATCAAGAAAACTGAACATTTTACATCAAGAAATCCTGATACAACATGTATGTTGAAGTAAAATCTTGATTATGATAGACAAGAGGAAATATAGGTATCATGAGAACAGAATGATAAAATTAAAGAATAGTTATAGTTTTAGCTTGTAGAGGTTTCATACCAAGAGAAAAGTGTACAAGTTTCAAATGCTAAGAGATAAAAGTGAAAGCACATGTTTAAGCTTTTCAACTCAAAGTACTCATCAAGTACAATTCTATTTAAGTATCACTCAAAGATTATCAACATGAGACAATTTTCCAAAAATGAATTTCAATGAGAAAGCTTACAAGGTACAAATTAATGCAAGAATGAAACAGATTCAAGAATGTATGAAACAACAGTTAAAGTGTAGAATGAATTCAATTCAAAATATAGGTTTCATTCATGTAAGATAAAATCATTTGCATCTGTTTTAGATTCATCATTGAGCCAATATACAGAAAAGAAGTTAGTTGGACTAAATGCTTCATTTTAAAGAAGACAAGACTTCAACATTAAGGTTCATCTAATGTTTTAAAATCTAAATTACTATCAAGGTGATACAAGTATAGGGAGTTACAAGGATTTTATTATTAAACAAATAGAATTAACAAGTACATTTAGAATAGCTTCAAAGAACAACTATTAGAAGTGAAGCATCATTTCTTACATATTCTAAAAGATAAATTAGGAATTTTTCAAAGTTGTAATCATCAATTTCTATATCAAGTTATGAAATTTGCAACGATCAATCATAGAAATGGTTAGAAAATATTCAACCTTTGAAACATAAAGCTATGATGAAAACACATTCAGATGATAACAGTAAATTCACTTAGTTCACCCTTCAGTCAGATAATAATGTAGCAATAAATGTAAAAAGTTTTACTTTTTATTTTGAAGAAAACGTACAAATAATGCTTGAATCAGCCCAAGACCATAAAGTTCCAACTAAAACACTACAGTTAAAAATGTAATTCACAGCCCTATGTCAAATATAAAAACATCTTAAATATCAACTTTTTCATTTTCAAATAGAAAGGAAACTTAAGAAACAAAGAACATATATTTGAGGAAGTGTGTCAAAAGGAAGTATAGCTACAACTATATCATTTGTGCATCTCATGATGAAATAGGTCAAACCTTCAAGATAAGGAAGTGTAATTTACAAAGATCTAAAATGTTTCATTCAAGATTTAAAGAATATTATAGAAGAAGAAATCAACTCACTAAATACAGATTTGTAATAATCAAGATTGAAATAGAGGACAATCTTAGAAACTGAATCATCATCCATATGGAAGGTCTGTAGCTTCATAAAATAAACTAAGGCTAGAAATATTTTTACGAGCTATGACAAGCTCAAATAAAAGCTTTAAAAATGAATAGATATCTTCTTTTCAAAATTAAATATTTCAGGGTTAAAAATTCAAGTTGTTGCATCATCTATACATGTACAATTGGTCCAATTTCTATAACTCACAAAATCCAATCAAAGCATAAATTTAATGATACATTCATTTTAAGACAAGGATGCTATAAAGGAAACAATAGCTTCAAATATACTCATTTCAAGAACAAAATTTTAAGTTGAAGCAGGAAACAAATGTTTCTAAAAGATTAAAGATAGGTATGTTACCGAAGATCAAATACATTTTCTAATCCATCAAGTCATAAAACGGATTCAAATTAAAAGTATGACATCCAGAAGAATTTATAAGTCAATATCATCAACAACAGAAAATGTTTGTTATGAAGTAATTAAATGAAGAGGGCATTCAAGAAATTCAAAATGACAATGTTTCATAAAGTAGGGATGAAATTACAACTTTGTTCACAAAAGAAGAAGATGTCCAAGGAACAATTTGACAGTTCAACATTTAAATTCAAGTATCAAAGAAAATGAAGACAAATATGGTTATTTGAAATAAAAGATAATGTCAAATCTATAAAGCCTTTATAGCAATTTAGAGCTTAAGAGCCAATCATGATGTATTGCATCACTTCAGGAGAAATTTTAATTAAATCAGCATATAGTTTACAATTATAACAGAAATAAAGACACCTAAGTTATAGGTGTTGGCACTTATCATATGAATTCTCCAAGATATCATCATATGAAGCTACAAGATATATAGTGACAAACACTCGTTCAAATTCAATTGCAATAAAGGTACAAATCTTTATTTTCTTGATCTCTTAAACAGATATGAGTTTTGGAAGAAATTGCAAGATAATGCACATTTAGAATAAAGGATTTGCAAATGGCTAGAATTTAGATCTTGATATGAGTTTTGGAAGAAATTGCAAACGTGCAGAATCTTAACAAACCGAGCTAATACATAGGTCAGAAGCCATTTAATCTTGAATGTCTGCAACTAAAGAGACAAATTTCAGTAAAATGAGAAGTAGTTAGTTATAATTGAAAAGTTTCATAACCATGACAGAAAACAAGAGTCAAGTCAACGTTTCATAGCCCACAAAGCAAAGTTTCAAAGTAATATCAAAGAAATGGCCAATACCCAGAGGAGTTGTTTTCATAGAGAATAAATTTAAATAGCTCAAAGATTCAAATATACAAACCCATAAGGAAGACATCAACCTACATATTTGAAGAGAACTGGAACGGTTTCTATGGAATATCAATTCTGGGAAGATTTAGCTCAGGTAAACGATATCTACAAAACGAGTCATTCCAGAACATAAATATGAAACTTAAGAAATCGTTGAAAATAGAATCCTTTTTCACAACGAAAGCTTTCGATATGTAAACAGTCACAAAAGACTTATTTACCACGGATTTTTCGTTGAACCATCAACTATTTACCAATCAAAATGTTACAGTTTAGAGCTGAAGAAACTCACCAGTTTGATCCGAATCAATAAAACCCAAAAAGAACATCAAACTGTAGAGGATTCACGAGCACCCACAACCGGTTTTAAAGCTCGAAAGTGCCATAAAAAACATAAATGCAACGGAAACGTAAGAATTCCAAGTGTTAGTTCTCTAGAATTGAGAATTTAAAGAAAACCGGTTATTCAAAATGGCACGAAACCGAAAGCTTACAGGTTTCCTCATTAACAGGAAGCTTAAAAATAATAAGGTCGAAGTCCCCATTTTCAATCCTCTAAACTCACTTCACAGTTAGCATCAAAATGATGGCATGGATGATCATCAGAGCTTGAAGATCAAAAAACGGAATAAATTCCAAGTATCAACCACTCAAAAGATAGAGCCTCACAAAGGTTAAAGATCAATGGCCAGAATCAAGCTTAGGAAAGATCAAAATTAATTGTAAAAAATGAAAAATTTTCAAGGCTTCTCAAAAAATCAAAGTACGTCAGAATGAATAAAATGTATTAGGATCAATTTTTAAGGTTTGCAACCATTGATTATGGAAAAGAACCCTAACCACCAGGGTTAGAAGGATCAATGATTGAGATCAAAGGTACAAATATCAATGTCCTCATCAAAACAAGTAACTCAACCATAAGTGTAAACTTCACCAAAGTTAGTTACCAGATTGCCACGATCAGATTTGACCAAAGGTTGAGTCATCATGGAGAGGGGCCAATACCTATTATTTGAAAATTATTTGCCATTTGACCAATTGAAAGGTACAGTGTAAACCATATGTATGTACAGAAAATCAACCATGGTTCGCAAACAATGATCACAAATGTTATTCAAAAAAGGTAAAACCCTAATCATGGTTGAGTCAAATGCATCGACAAAATTATGGGTCGAGGTGAGGAGGAGGAATCTGTCTCAATTATATGTAATCGGGTCATAATCAAATGCATTGAACTTACCTCTATTTCTAAACAAAAATCAAAAGGGACCATAGAGATTATTATATACCACAGGAAAATAAAAACTTGCAAGGTGACAAGTCATCATTAAAATGAACATATAATTTCCATTAAATATTACAAGTTTGATTAATCAGTCCAAGATTGATTTCAACCTTAAACTATAAGTATAGCACATGGCCCATTTTCCAATGATCAGTCAAAAGAAACTAATCACGAAGGGGAACATTGATAATGGTCAAACAATGGATTAGTAATCAATTCAAAGTGCCACAACACCAAGGCATTATTTTTAATTAGTCAAAGGAGACAAAGTGTAAAATCATGCGTATGCCAAGTGAAGATACGATGATAGGGAGTGCAAAGATGTCAACATCAGAAATCAAGAAGACCTTTCCTCTATAAATAATTACCTTATTTTTCACAAAATAAAAATTATTATTTTGCACATGCCTACAGGTGGTCCCCATTGGAAAGTGAATGTTTTGCACTAAGTATTAAAGACAAAGGAATTATTTTTTCTTGCACATGAATATTAATTTTTGCATGTGCATCCAAGGGGGTAGAATTGTAAAGAATGCCAAAATATCATTGCAAGTGGATAAGTTGCAAGTGTCACATCAAAACTACAAGAAGACAAAATTCGCATGCACATTGGAGAAGACTTGCACAACAAGAAAGCTATTATTAGCAAAATTATTAACCCAAATTTTTATTAAAAATTAGATCAGTCAACTTGCACTTTGACTAAAGTATTTATTTTTGTAACTAAGGCTATTAATGCCTCATTGAAATCAACATGTCTATTTTTATTCCTTTATTTATTCATGGTAAAGGGGTAAAATTATCATGCATGGGCTAGTACAGATTTTATCTTATTTTTAGGATGGGTTAGGTGAATAATTTTTTCTATATATTGTGTGCATTGGTACAACACAAAAGGGGAATTTTGGATCATAGGAGTGCTAAAGAAATTTTCTATCAGTTTTTCCCTTGAATGAGAACTGATTTTCTGTCTTTCCAATTATTTACAGTGGTGTGTATATCTTTATTAATTCTTGTGAATGTCAATTCCCTGATTAATCATCTTACCTTGCTACAAATCTGGTAATTTCTGCATAGTATTAGTGTGCATGTTTATCTTATTGTGTTGTTGTGATTTATCCCTCAATACATAAAGTGTTTTGACTTAATATTCTGCTGAAAACCATTGGTTTGTGCATCCAAAATTCATTCTCAATTTTATTGTGCATATACTCAGTCAAATCCCTCAATAATTTTGGTGTATCACCCATTTCAATTTCAGTTATAGTCATCTTTTTACCCTCAAAACCCCAAAAAATTAGTTTAGGATACATAAAAAAGGAACCAACCTTGATACCGGAGACTCACCTCAACAATAGGTATACCCACAGACCTGAGGTGTTTCCATTGTATCTACGAAAGTGAGAGATTCAAAGAAAGCTTAGAACCCCTGTTGTCATCTCTCAACCAAGGTGCACTTTTGAGAGATAACAGTTTTTGCACGCTCTGGTGGGACAAAAATCAAATCTATAGTGGATTACAACAATTACAACAATTTACAACAGATTTACAACGAAATAAAGTCACTTTTGGAGAAGCAAGCTGCAACAATTTATTCTTAAAGATCAAAATATTTATTTGGCGACTCCGTAAGGCTGATTTCAGACTAGTTTTGTAGCGTATTCCATGCCTAAAGTGACTACAATATCATTGGTAAAAGGAATTCTTGCTTAGTTTATTTCTTTTCCATGGAATTCTGCTAGAAGAAGAAGAGTTGGAAATACCTTACCTTATAATAGGCCTGGTTTTGGCAACCCTCCTCCTAATCTTCCTTCACCACGTATTAATCTTGTTGTTCAAATCCCTGTTATTCCAATGGCTCTACAACCACCTAGAAATTTTGTGACCTTTACTAATGGAAGCCCTTTAGTAATTCAAGTTTATCATGATATACCCATTGCTTCCTTGAAAATTTTACCTTCATTCACTGGTGAAAATCAGATTACTCCTATAGAGCACATTAAATATGTTGCAGCCCTTTGTGTTGTCCATAATATAACTCATGAAGATGTAGCCTTAAGACTTTTAGCTACATCATTTAAAGGACAATCTTTGCAATGGTACAAAACCTTAGAAATTGGGAGTATAAGAACTTGGGATGATTTAGGAGAGAAATTACTTAAGCAAATTTCAAGACCATTCTAATCATTTATCTCTCATAGAATAGTTGTCTACAACAAAAATAGCTCCTCATGCATTTATGACTAGTTTTAACCATCACAATTTGCTAGAACTTGGGAGAGAATTCTAGCCACTTTTAAGCCTCAAGCTGATCATGTATTTCTATATTATCTTAGAGCTTTAAATAATGATATTTCAACCATGATTCAGTCTATGGGAGGAGATACTCTCCCAACAACTTATGATATTGCCATTAAGGCTGAAAACAACCTTATTCAAGCTGGAAAATTAGCTCCAAGGCCTTCAATGCCTCTTATAGCAGACATGTCACCTATTTCATAACCTATTACCATTATAGAGCCTACTATTTTAGCTCCACCAGATGATGTGTTTAAGGCTTTGAAGACTATGGGAAATAAGTTAACATCAATTGAGAATAAATTAGCTTAGCCTAACAGGCCTTATCAAGCTTCTTATCAACAAAATTAGCAAAATAGGAAGCCTTATCTGAAGAATCAGAACTATAGACATCCATATCAGCTAAGGTGATTCGACCCAAAATCTCCTAGTTCATCTAGCACTCTTGTTCCAGTCAATATGGTTTCAGAACAATGGTTTCAACATTGTTATCAGCCTCATTCAACTACCAATTGTCCAAATGCATTCATGAATATAAGCCTTGTTGCACAACCTCAGTTTGAAGCATTATTCGTGCCTCAAATGGAGGGTGGGTAGCAAGAATGCTCATTGTAAGAAACCACTAGAATAGAATCTAGTTAGATTTGGAGAGGAATATTTTATTGTAGTCATAACTAGGTCTCAATAAAAGGCTCAAGATAAAGAACAATAGTAAAATAGACCTGTTCTGCCTACAGTCACTTAAAATAGATAAAACAAAGTACTGGTAAAAAAACAACAAGTAGTAAACAACTTTGTTGTTCCCCAAAAAATAGCAAGCAATTTAGCTCAAAAAAGAGCAGCAAAAAAAATTGCAGCCTGATCCCAGAAGACTATTCATACCTCAAATTTCAAAAGTTACTGAAGAAAAGTCAATTTTTGCTAAATCTTATGCTAAAAATGTAGAAGTTGTTTCAAAAAACCGGTTTCTTCTTTTAATATTGTTGAGGTAATGAGAAAGCATAATATTAATATTTCCTTATGGGATGCTCTAAGTATTCTTGGACAACAATTGTTACTTTCTCATGAGCTTGCTAAGTTATATATTTCTTCAAAACTAGTAGAAAAAGAAGCTCAGAAAGAAGACATGGTTCTTAGGAAAATGGAGCAAGATCATATGAAGGAGGTTAAGTGGATGACTCAATTTTTTTTAAATGCTCACGATATCAAGAAACCACTACCATTTTATTTATCTCTGATTATTGGAGATCATTTAGTTCATAACTACATGGTTGATAGTGGTGCAAGCAGCAAAATAATGTGAACAACAATTGCAGAAAAATTGGGCCTCTTACACTATGAACCTACAGAAAAACGTATGTTGCAATTATATGGAATAGTAACCAAAATAGTTGGCATCATCAGAAATTTGGAGGTAACCTTACATGCTTGCGAAAATGTTACTATCTTACAAGATGTTACTATTGTAGATTTACCTCTCTACTTTGCGTTATGCTTATTAAGATATTTTACAACAAAATAGGAGGTTATATTTCATTAGATTGGTAATTATTGTTCTTTACTACAAGATATGTACCTAAAGTTACTAGAAATTCATAGCCTCTAGCTATATTTCATATTGAGCCTCATGTTTTAAATGTTGCAACAAATTATGTAGCTTTAGATCAATCTGATTTTGATGTTACAATTTTTTTTTCTGCATTAGATGGTGTTTGTAATCTTTTTATGGATGAAAAACTCAAGAAGAACATGCTTATGATCCTTTCAAAGAGGCAGAGGAATATTTGTTTGGCATTTATTTCTTGCATGAAGAAAATTCACCAAGTCCCTTGCTGTCCATAACAAAAAACATCAAAAGGGCTATGGAAGCTTCATTTTGATGGAGCCAAGAATAAGAAAGGAAAAGGTTCAAGTTTGATGCTCAGCTGCCCTACAAATGAAAGGTATTTTTTAACTTTAAGTTTTTAATTTTCATGCACTTGTAACGTAGCTAAATACGAAGCATTAATTCATGGCTTACAATGGGCTAGAAAAAGAGGTATCATCACTTTGCAAGTTTTTGGTGATTCAAAGTTGTTGATTATGAAAGGTCATACCCCTTCATTATTATTAGTTTATACCTAATGACTAACTAACTAATAAATATAATTATAAATGTTATATAATTCATAGGTTATGCTCCTACCCTTCAAACAAGCATCGTCTTTGATGTTTGGTTAGTAATGGAAAAACATGTACTCAACTGTTGTCTACCTATTGCACCTCCTTGTATATATGGAATTGTTCCTTGATGAGATCAACTTTGATCACCTTCATTTCTAACCTCTTAATCTAGGTCTCGGTAAGTAACTCTAGTGCTATGATGATTATATCTGGTGGTACTTTCACATTTGAAGACATATCTTGTGTTTTGATTAAAAAAATGCTTTATCCATTTGTTCATGATAAAAACACAACTTTGGCCAAGAAAAATTATTAAGATGGAAGATGATTTTCAAGGAGGTAGTAGAACTTCCAATGGAATGAACTCCATAACTACTGTATTGAAGGTTTTGACATCCAAAATGTGTATGTTGTATCTCAATCATCTTAAATATGGTGTGATTACATCTTTCATTAGTACGCATTTTCCCTATAGTTGTCATTGCACTAGCCCATAAAAAATTACACATGGTGTTTCTTGATGTCTCAAAGTTTTTGTTGTATCTTTTGTACTTATTCCACATATAATAAGTTTTTAACACCCAACCTAGGATAAAATTTAGTTTCCAAGTCTACAGTTACTAAACCCTTGTCATAGGATTCCAAGTTAAGTGTATTGTATTCAAGGGATTCATCTCAAACCATTATTTTCCATTATTCATAATTATTTGGTTTAACCTTCTAAATGTGTAGACTTATCGAATATGAGTCATAATTAACATGCTCCATCATGGTGTATTCCATGTCATCAGTTACCACAATACTCGGTTCTTCAAAAACCATAGGATTTTCACCTTAGCTAGTAGATACATGTGGAGGATTGATTGAATTCTTTCGAAAATGAAAAATGTTATCTAGTATTTTCTCAAGCTCATCTAATTGTTGATTTGTTTTGGTGAAAGAAACTTGCAGGTCCCTCATGGTGGAAGTACCTCCTAGTTAAAAATTAGATTGTATTTTATCTTTATAAGGAGTATCCCATGGTGTGTATGAATTTTTTTCCCATCCTCTAGTTTGTGGACCTGCCATAAGGGAATACCCTCACACAATTCAAATTGCCTTATTTGACCAAATTTAAACAATTTTTTTATAAATGTAGAATACTTCAAATTTGAAAATGTAAAGAATGGACCAATATGGAAATTTGAAGATCTTTCCAAAGATGTAAAAAAGCTTGTGAAAAATGCGGCTTGTAGATCGATTTTATGAAAAATAGTATATATGCAATAACTCTCACAAAACAAAGAAATAAATTATAATTTTTTTACCAAAGATTTATAATATATATCTCCCAACTTGGTAAAAAATATTTAAAATTTTTGCAATTGTCCTTGAGATATAGGAAAAAAACAAGTCGTTGCCGAAATTGATGCTCTAATACCAAATGGAATGGAATTACTTGAATATAAATTCATATGTATTAGAATATATAATATATTATTAAGCCACATTGAGGGGGAAACCTTCTAAGTCTTACAATAAGATACTAATTCACACCCTTCCCACTTATGGGGAGGAATTACTCACCCATATATATAGGTATGAGTGTGGAAGGTCATACTCATTCATTATTATTAGTTTATACCTAATGACTAACTAATAAATAAATATAAGTATGAATGTTATATAAGTCATAGGTTAGCCCACACTTAGACATATAAATGGTATATGTTAGGGGAATAACACATATTTTTCCATAAATATAAGGGATATTCATTTGTTAAAAACTCTAAATTTGACAAACTATCACACTTGTAAACTGAAAATGGAGTAGTTGCTTAAATCCCAGGGTCTTTGACATGTTTTCCAAGAAATTATACTTGTATTCACTAGTGAAAAGACAAGTATGGTTATGAATGCAAGAAATATGAAGCCTTGGGACTCATCTCATTGAACCTTTATATAACCTCTAGTTTCACATTTATGTTATCAAGTCTCTAAAAGAGGTAAGGGAGAAGTTTGAAAGCTTAATTGGAAAAATAAATGAGTTTAATATATTCCAAATAGAAATGGAATTAACCTCCTATTCACTGTCAAGATCTCCCTCAATTGAGTATTTTTTGACACAATTTATAGAACTTAGGGGTAATTTGAAATATTTTGGTTGAGATAAAAAAAGATGATGATATTTTCTTAATACTGTCAAAGCTAACATGTCCTTTTAATGTATTTAAATCTACTTTATTTTCCATAATGGATGTCCTAGGAGACTAATTTTAGATGTTTTCATTTTATTTATTTTGTAATAGTTTGTCTTGTGAACAATTAAAGCTAATTTGGTTGAAAAACCTTGGGTTGGGAGCAATGGATAGGAGGATGTCATCACTAGGGTTCTGGGTCAACCAAGCCTTGTGGGCTTGCAATGGCATTTTCATAGAGCAATGTAAGTGGGAGAAGGTGTTTAGTGAAGTGGAGAAGATGAAACTACTCAGTTCTCACCTGGAGTATCATTGTATGGAAGGATTGGTTTCTTGCTCTGGTCCACTTGAGGATAGTTTGGACGCCGGGATTCTTAAGGAAGTTAATAAAACATATGGGTTCTTGCTTAGCCGAGATGTGAAAACCTTTTTGGTGGCTCTTAGGAGTGCTCTTGGACTGGTTTTAATTGCTCCTTTTTTGACTGAGGAGTTAGTGTCAACCTTCGTTCATTTTTATTCCTACTTTCATCATTTTCTAGAAGAGGAGGAGGTTAATCCTCATTTTGAAGGGGCTTCACAATATTATGGGGTTTTGTCAGGTGAGGAGGCTCTTATAGCAAAGGTGGAGGAGATGCAGGACCCTGATTTTCCTCCTACCTTGGTTAATCCTGATCCTATTCTAGTTGGAGGTCCCACGGAGTAGATCAGCTCAGCTAAGGGTAGTGGGTTGTTTCTTGGTATGGTTTTTTTCCTTTGCAGGCATGTTTGTTGCGGGGTTTAACCTTTGTGTCTTCTAAATTGATCCCTATTGGTTTGTTTTCTTGGAGGGGGTTAAATGCACCTGGGTTGAAGGTTTTTTAGCTGGATATGGTCTTTCTGACTAGAAGAGGGGTTTTGTTTTCATATTTCTCCTTACACAAAGATCTGCCAACTTGGTTCCTCAAGCGTAGAATCAAGAAAAAACTATGTCTTTTGGGGTTTTTTCTAAGCGTTTGAAGCTTCATCAGCTCATGAATGGGAGTTAGCAGATTCAAACTGCTTTGGTATTTGTGGATGTTTGTGATTCTAGGGTGGTTTGGTCTTCTAGGGTGTGAGCGGGATGTTTTCCACACCAGTATGAGTGTGGTTTCATAGTGGTGGTGGGCTGCTGGTAGGTGATGGGTTGTTTACTGGTGAGAAAATTTTTAGGGTTGTTGTCATCATTTCTTAGCAGTGTGGTTTTGTGTTGGTGAGGGCTTACCTCATTTTTTGTTGGGCTTGAGTGTAGTTTTTTCTTTTATCAGTTCCGGGATTACTTAGGCTTCAAGGTTGTTCACCTGGTTCTACTCTATTTCTGTCTTTGTGTGTTTCGTGGCATCTGACAGAGAGGGGATTTGCTTCCTTCTTTGAGGTCTTTTGATGGTTATTGGGATTCTTTTTGTTTCTTCTAACCCTCTAGCTCGATCTCCATTTGGGGTGGTAAAGTGTGAGGGGTGCACATAGGTATTTGTTGTAGTTTTTTGTGAGTTAGCTCCATTCGTAGTGGTTTAGTGTGTTGGGGCATGTCATTCTTAGTTGTTGGCAAGTTGTAGGTTGTTCTCGGGTTTTTTTTTGTGTTGGTTCTTAAAATTTTATATCTATTGTAATGGGTGGGGTCCCTTCAACCCTCTGGTTCTAAGCTCCGGTTAAAAGTGTTTAATCATCTTTATAAAAAATTAAATCTAATTTCACTTCATGCCTTATTGAGATCTAATCAGGCATTGATAGCAAAGGGTAAGTGGAAAACTAAGCCAAAACCATGATCTAAACCTACAAAATATTTAAAATATTCTCTTGCCACTATTGGAACTCCTAAAACCATTGATTCTCCTAAATATTCTAGTCTCATAAAAGGGAAAAATACTTTTAAGAAGAAGGTATATGATTCATGTCCTTATTGTAGTAAGAAAAATCATCATGATCCTAGATGTTTCGTGAGAATAAAAGCACTAGAGAGGAGCTTAAAACAACACAAACATTTTTTTCCACCTCTTTCATCTTCTTCCAAAATTGGTAAAGGAAAATATTTATCTACTCAGGTCTTCTCTCCATTGAAAGATAAATGGATCGTATATTGTAGTTTCGCACATCATCTAACTCATTCTAAAAATTTGTTGAGTTTAGTTTTTGCTTGCAACACTTCACATATTATGATGGTCAAATCTAATTATGTTGATGTTTTGATATTTGGTACTATTATCATGCCAAATGGTCTTATACAAGATGTTCTCTATGTTCCCAAAATTTCTTAATTTTTTTGGTCTATTTATCAAAAATTTCATTCTGATAATGGGAAAATTGCTGCAGTCTCACCACAAGGTGTTGTAATTAGGGAATTGTTTGATCATAATGATATTAGAAACATAGGAGTGGTAGACTCATCTTCTATATCATATCTCTTTGAGAAATTTGACATTTTTTGCAGGATCTTTACTTATTACTCACTTTGATTCTGTGAGTAAACTATGACATAAGATATTTAATCATATCAACTAAAAATATCTACAATATATTTTTCCACAAAATATGGTTATTATCCTTCCAAAATTTTCTCCTAATGATGGTGTTTTTCCAAGTTTCATGCTTAGAAAGAAACATCAAGATCCATTTTCTTGAAGTGACAAGCCACTCAAACTAAGGCTCCTCTTGAGTTAGTAAATTGTTACATAATGACTTTTCTTTCATGGTCGTCTTCTAGCGCTAAGTATGTACTAATGTTCATTGATGATATCCCTATAAGAACTTAGGTTTATTTATTGAAATATAAAAGTATTTAGTTTGATAATTTCAAGGATTTATAAGCCTTTGGAGAAAAGGAATAAGAACATTCACTTAAAAATCTATACACTGATTATGGGGGAATACATTAGTAATGCATTTAGATATTTTTGTATTGATCATGGTATTTTTCATTAATATAAAATACCTTAAACCCCTCAACAGAATAGTGGTACAGGGCATAAAAATTGGAAACTCAAGGAGATGGATAATTGAATGATTCGGTCTAGAAACTTACCACTAGATTTATGAATTGAACTAGGGAATTGTGCCAACTACATTCAGAACAAAATTCAACACAACTTAGTTTAGGGGTTCACTCTTAAGGAAACATGGCTGGGTGAAAAACATGATGTATTTGATTTCTGAGTTTTCAAAAGAAAAACATGGGCCTTTGTTTCTAATGACAAACAAAAATCCATGGAGAAAAAGAGAATTGAGCTTATATTAGTTAGAAATTGTGAACATGTGAAGGCATAGTACCTTCTAGATCTTATTATCCATTATAATTTTTATCATCTAGAGATGTTTGTAGTAATGAATTTGATACTTGTGGATTTTAGTACGTGGATTTTAGTACTCCTTCTCCTCTTCCTTCACATGCACCTGACTTGGGGGACATCTTTTCTAGTTCTAATGTTGATTTTGATGTGGATCCTACTCCACCAACTCTACCTTTACCTTCTCGTACTTCAAAAATTCCCAAATGGATTGAATCCACTCTAAAATATTCCAGTGATTTAGTTAGTTATCTAAGTGATTCGCGTCGTACTAGAGCTCAAACTTCTGGTAATGTTTATTTTCATCGCATACACTCTGTGCCTTCTAGAATGGATCTTATGAGGTAGGATATTTCATCTGATCTAGTTAATTTTGTTGAGGCAAGTGGTAAATATGAATGAGATAAATCTATACATGATGAGTATTCTTCTTTTATAAAGAATCATACTTGGGAATTAGTACCTCTTCCTAATGGAAGAAAGCATGTGAGATGTAAATGGGTATATAAGACCAAATATGAAGTTTTCAATTATGTTGATGAGTACAAGGCTCATCTTTTTTCTAAAGTTTTTTCTCAAGTTGAATGAGTATATCACTCTATAAATTTTTATCCTATAGTGAAAATAGATTACGTATGCTTTGTTTTTTCCCTCTTTGCATCTCACAAATGACCAATGTATCAAATGGACGTGAAGAGTGCCTTTCTTTGCGGTGATCTCCATGAGGTGATTTATATGGAGTAACCTTTGGGTTTTATACAAGATAAGTCCTTGATTTGTAAGCTTCATCGGTCCCCTTATCGTCCAAAACAAGTTCCACAAGCTTGGTATGAGAAAATGGATGAATTTTTTTGTTGAATGTTGGATTTCATTGTTTTGAGACATACTATAATGTTTATGTTTTCAAAATTAGTGAAGATTTATTGATCTTGGTACTGTATGGTGATGATCTAATCCTTGATGGTGGTTATTAAATTCTTTGGTTTAGGACATACATCATAAGTTAAAATAATTTTTCGATATGACATATTTGGGTCTATTGCACTACTTTCTCATTCTTCATGTTCATCAATCTTCGAAGGGTATTTCCATTGGGAAACTGTTTTTATGTATTGTTACAAGCCCAAAAATTTGAAACTTGAGCCATGAAAACTAAGCCATATATGAAAAATTGCTTTAAAATATCCCTAAACCCCTCTCCTGGCATTTTTCCTTCCATGTCATGATCATCCCAATTTCAGGTCCTCCCAATATAATTAATAAGAATGTTCAAATGTTTAAAGGATGGCATCATGGTCATAATTGAAATGAGAAACTCATCCAACAAGATGAGAAACATATTGCCTTGAATCCATCGTCATACCTCTAAGAATCAAATGAAAGTGAGATATTCAAATCATATGACTATTCAAGTCACCCTATGTGAATAATCAAGATCTCATATTTTCCATGGGAAAACATTTGAGCATGAAGGTATGCAAGCTTTCCCAAATATGATTTCCTCCAGGAAGTGATTTGGAGTCAAGAAATAGTGATTTGTGATCTTCATGAGGGGTAACTTGTATGTAAAAATTAGAAACCATCTGGACTTCATTTGAGGACATTGGCATAACAATGTTCTTAAACACTCAATTAAACTCCTCATAGTGTGGTCAATCCTCAAAAGATGAAACATTGCAAGTATAACCAAGAGCCATAGATTGTGAGTCTTCAAGGAGGAAGCTATTGAAAATAGGACGCACAATGGTTCCATATTTCAGAAAGATCCATAAGAAGGTAAATCTCATCATAGATCCCATAAAGCCTCTTGAGTCAAGAAATAATGATCCAACACAACTTCTTTCTCTTAAATAACATCTAAGTGTATCTTTCTTGATGGTGGAAACCTTCCCATGAGAAACATGTGAACAATATAAATAGATGTTGGAGCTAGGAAAGGAAAAAATTTAATGATCTTCATTCATAACATTGTGCGTAAAATAATGGGCAATCATATTTGTTTCAATTTCTATCATCCACATGGTAGTGTTCTTAAAAACTCACATAAAGCATTGTAGTGTGAGCATATCTTAATCAGGAAATTCATTTCCATCATTTCATTCTATTCCAACTGGTACCCACTTCTCAAGAATTTGATTCAGAAGCAATCCTCTATTTGAAATGTGAGCGTCTATTTCAGTGAATGAAAGTTAAACATCAAGACTTTTCTGCATCATGGAGCTGATTTGTGATCACTTAAGGTCAATTGTGAAAGCCTAAGGAGAAAGAAATTTATCCTCACTCTCACTATGGGATCATGAAAGAATCATCATGAATGATGTCCAAAATCATCTCAAACTCACATCAGAATGTCTCACAATAGTTTAATAAACACTCATTCAGTAGTTTGAAGTGTTCAAGAATCTTGCATAAGGAGGATATTGTGATCACCATGCTTCAAATCAGAAATCTCTACATCATACAAAGCTTCATCTTCATTAGATCAATAAACCCTTCTCTATTTCTCTTCCTTTTTTCTCTCTTCCTTCTCTCTCTTCATGTTCTAATTTTCAATTGAGAGTGCACTTTTTACTATTTGTCCTATTCACTTATGTGATCCTTAGCTAAACATTGTAAGATTCATTTTTCAAATAATAAGAAAAAGACTCACTTCCTAGGAAAATGAAAGGTCACAAGTGATGAATATAGGTGAAGAGTCATGTGGGGGGTAGATGAGAGGAAAGTTTGTAATGCTATAAATTGGAATGGATTCTCCATTCCAAAGGTTTGGAAATTGTTGATTTAATGTATATTGTTGATATTACTACTTCTACATTAAGCAATAAAATCTACCATTCTTCTATTTCTTGTCTTATGTTCCTCTACTCTCTATTTCCAACTTTGCATATATGATAATCTTGTAAAACTAAGAGATGTGTCTACGCCTTTGATAAATGAATCAATGGAAGTTTGTGTCTATGATTTTTTTATGTCTTATCATGGTTTTATTTTTTTTGTTCTTCTAATTGGATGTGAACTCACTCTGGTTATTGTATGTGAATTATGTAAGCCTACTCACAACAGTAACCCTCTCTCTCCTTATTTCCCCAACTCCCCTTTACCTGTATTCACTGTAAATTCATCCCTTGTACTTCATAGAAGCATTTGCCACAGGTTCAATGGAGTATTCATTGTGTGATCCCTGACCTATTGGCCACCCCACAAAATTAGGATAATTTAAATTTAATAATGGGAGCATCCTCATACACAAGAAGGAGGGGCTTAGCTTTGACACTGTTGTTGAAAACTCAATAATTCAGAACACAACAAATTATTTCGCTAACAGAAACAAAAATATTCTACAAATTTTCTTCATAAGTTCAATATGGTCACTTGCAAGCCTTCACTTACTCCATATCATTTAGGTATTGAATTGACTATTGATTATAAAATAAATCTAGTTGATCCTACTTTATTTGGACAATTGGTAGGTAGTTTGATGTATCTGACACATACTCATCACATTATAACCGTTGTTGTTAACCATTTCTCTAATTTTCCACATGAACCTCATGAGATTAATTGGAAAGTAGCTAAGCATACTCTATGTTATATTTGGGAGAATTTGAATTATGGCATTCTCTATTCACCACATGGTTCGTATACCATTGAGGGTTTCATAGATTTAGATTGGTATGGATGTCATGACACATGACGATCTACTTGTAGTTTGTTCTTTATACTTTATTTGAGTCTAGTTGCATGGGCTTGTAAGAAATAGATTGTGGTGGCTCTATCTTCAACTAAGGAAGAATACATAAGTGCAGTCAAGGATGGTCAAGAAGATCTTTGGCTTTGACAAATACTTGATGAATTACACTTATCTCAATATTATCCTACTCTAATATGGTGTGATAATGAAAGTGCCATTGAAATTTCTCTAAATCCAACTAAGCATTAGAGTACCAAACATATTGAGATTCACATGGAATTTATGTGCAACTTTTTGATTCAAGATGGTGTCGTTCATTTAGAGTTTGTTCCCACTAATACTCAAATTGCTAATATTTTAATCAAACCTCTACCCTATCCTCATTTTCTTTCGTTGTGAGAGTTGTTAGGGGTGAAAGAATTTATACTTGGGGGGATCTAATATAATTCATTCCTTTTTTATGTAGTATGTACCTTATTGGTATAATAGTCGGAACCCCTACTTGTTTATTTTAGTCATTAGCATTCGCTTAAGGGAGGGTGTTGTGGTAAATGTGAACACACAAACTGATTCAGATTTATTACCTAACTAGTTTTCATTTTATTTCCGTTCACACCAATAAGCTCCATTTGGGAGTTGTAGGCTTAATTGTCGCATCCACCTATTTTTGTGTGAGTTGCTTGCACTCACATATACATTTGAGGAGTTATTGGATTTTGTTTCCTCTCCTTAATAGGTAGAGATTTTGTTGTCTCCAAATTTAGGCTAGTTCACCTACTCTTAAGGCAGGGATAATAATTATTTTAGCCTATTTATTCACTTGTTCCTAAATGTGGGAAGCACAAGTCTTTGCTAAATGATAATGGTGTGATTTTGGTGTGCAATTCTTGATTTTAATCAATTTATGAGTATTTATGTGCAAATCCTTTGCTTTGTTCTCTGCATGATCTTATAGGTTGCTCCCATATAATTAACACTCAATGCAACCCAACATTCAAATGTATACAAATTCCCCAACCTTTAATTTTCAATACACGCAACTAGTAGATGTTGGAATGAATCTTTGTATGCTTGATTTTAACTTTCAACACGAGGATGCTTGAGAGAATAATAATTTTTTCTCTTAAAATTTCAATATCAGTCTTGTGTGAAAATAAAGTGAATATGGTATTGTCCCTGTTATTGTGCTAAATGCACTAGTACACCTTTGTATGTATAGACTTCTTGAATTCAAATGAGGACCCTATTAGTGTGTACACTAACACATATGTGGGAAAACTAACAAGGAAAACCATAAACCCCAAAAAAGTTAAAAATATGGGGTAGAATGGATAACAAATATCGTAACAATTTTCATAATTGACCTAAAATTAGTTGAATTTTTTTGTACTATATGAAAATAGTCACTACTCAATCCAAATGAAAAATAAGAAGAGGAGAAAGAAAATTAATTATTATTATTTGTTAAAAAACATAAGAAAAATAAATCAAAAATCAAACACTATAATAAACACATACACATGACTACACTAACATCATAACAATTAATAAGTCTTTTATGAAAATTTCCATACTTTTTGTATTTTAAAAATAATTTAAATAACTTAATAACTAAGTCAAGGATATGAAAAGTAGTTGCCTATACATCTGCACAAAAATGTAAGACATAAAAGGTAATGTGAATAAGATGAAAACTACATTGAGTGGACATAGATTCAAAGTGTTAAGCCATATTTATTCCAAATAATACCCAAGTCCCTTTGTGTTTTCTAAACAAACTTAAGTATTACGGAAGTGTAGTGTATGAAATTTGATCATGGACGTGTTCTTAATCATATGATTATAAAAATGTTACAATGGCTTTTCCATATCCATATATGTCATTTTCAATAAATAAATTATGTGATCGATTATATTAGGGTAAATATTTTGCAATTTTTTTATTTTTTAAAAGCATTTAGTAATATTAAATTGATTTATATTTCGTCTATAAATAATCAAATTTTTAATATAATTAAGTGGTGTTATGAGTTGTAATTTTTTTACATAAACAATTACTTTGACATCTATTTACATGTTACATGATAATTTTAGTATTAAATTTGACATCTAATTGAGTATTACTTAAAATTATTTTTCTTTTTACTTTGTGAAGTCAAACACTATTACAATTAAAACAATATTAGCTATTTTGTATCATTAAAATATTTTTTTTAAATAATGAATTTATTATTTGATATGATATATATAATCTTAGATACAAATCTTACAATCAATATATTTATCAATGTTTTTTTATCATATCTTTTTACCGGAAGCTCCAAATCACCTACAACTAGTACCATTACAAAGGTCTTGAATAAAGATTCACATTAGTCTTAATTTCATGAATAATGGTGAAGAGATTCTAGATGTTTTCTTGACAAAGTTTTTGGGGATATCCTTTTCATATCATTTTTTCCCATGGCACCTAAATCACTCTCTAATTTTTTTGGGTGGTCCTAAGCTCTTCTAGAAGATTCCTTTGAGTTGTTTCTCGCTTTAGATCCCCACAAAAATGTATTGAGAAGTTTTAAATAAGTTGTAAATCAAAGAAATGAGTTATCACGATGATCCAATGTTGGAAAATTAATCTTCTCAACCAAGCGGTAGCTTCTTATTCATCCATTCTCCTAATTTTTAGGCATACAAAAGTGTTCTCTTTGCAAAGTCTCGTTTGTGTTTCCTCACAAGTCAATTTTATACCAAAATTAGCTTGATTATGGGAAACATTTTTTTTCTTTCCATACTAATTTGGAAAGAGGATTCAAACACTCTGTTATCTCTTCATTCATTGGTGTATGACTTGTTCTCACATGGTGTTGAAAAATGGCTCCTCTTCATCCTTCAATTACTTTGGAGGGAATATTTGTAGTACTTTTAATGTGTAACTTTCCAAGGTAAATTGTATAAATTCGAGAAGAAATACTTTATACATATCATTTGGTATTGAGGAAACTTGATTGTCCTAATCCAACATTTTATTTTCCATTTTTGTCAGCAATTGAATAGTGAGAGTTTTTCTTGGTTCAAAGAGCATATATTGTAGGATGTTGAGATTTAGTGTTGTGGTTCTTATCAAAAGACTTGGATTACATAGATCATTGTTTCGTAATTAAGTACTTGTTTGCATTGTGTAGATATACACAAGTGTTGTGTTATAAAATCCTTCAAGTCTTCATTTCTTTTTATCTTCTGAAATTTGTCTCAATATCCGTGTGTTCTCATCTTATAATGTTTTGCTTTGGGGTAAGTATGCCAAGTTGGGGGGCCAAAATGGGGTCTTAAGTGGACTTTTTTTTTTCTAAAAAATAAAAATCTTCAACTTGTACGAGTTATTTGAAATAGTTACACTCAAAATTGGAAGATGTTGTAAGAACATGAATTGTAGCATTTTGGGTATAGTTTCTAAGCTACTAAATTTTATTCAAAATGGTTAAGTTTAAGTGGGTAAAATAACTAAAATACCAACAAGTGCTCCCATTAAAAAAAAAAAACATAATGGAGTGGATTTCATGTGCCCCACCATTTAGTATTTTTGAAAACCCTTTGCTAGAAAGATAGCTAGGAGCATCTAGTTTGGGCTCCATTTTTTAAATATTTTTTTAGCGAGTATTTTTTATGATTTTTTGTAATGTCCTCTTTTCCAACGCCCAAGGCCTAGGGGTCAGGTCGAGTCCAAACCGTGGTCATACCCAAGGGGTTGTGGACATTGGGAGCTATTGGGAAGGGATATTATAGTCCACGTGGTTCTAATATCCACGTTTTATGTTTGGGCACTTTTGGACCATGGCGACTTAAAAGGGAAAAAATAACTTTAGTTACTTTTATTTTATTGGCCCCTCCATGGAATGAAATGTGCCTAGGGTTATTGGGGCTCGTTTTCCAAGGAGAAGTATATAAGGAGAAGGGAGAGTAAGGAAAGAAACTTTTTGGCATACATTTTATTGACCCTTCATGTGCAACTATTGTTTGCGCATCTACAGCTTGTGGAGTGAAATCCCACAGGGACCCTAGCTAGTAGGGAATTCTTTGGTAGTGAGAGATCTACCCTAGTATGTCATTTTGGAGTCGTCTTCTGGGCTGTATTATAGAGAAATTATTAGAGGTTTCAGAGGAAGGAATTTGAGGGTTTTGGGGGCATTTGGGGAAGATAATCATAGGGTTCTAGATCAGATTTATGGCATTCATTTAGGATGGGCTTAGCATCACTTTGAAGGTGCCTCCATCTGTTTTTAATCCATTTCCAAGTAAGGTGATTTGCAGGATTTATTTGGAGGGTTTTCCAGTTGGTCCCTATTAGATTATGGAGCCTGTTTTCATGTGTGAAAGTGTTGAAGACTGTACACTAAGAGTACTCTACACTTTTCATGTATCCTTGCTGGGGTTCGGGGCCAGGCCGGGCCAGGCCCCGAGCGAGGGTCTGGGGGCAGCAACCCTTGGTAGCAGGGGTTTGGGGGCGCAGCCCCTGAAAAAAAAAATTGGGCCTTAAAACGTGCCCGATATATCAGGAAACGTGATTTTCTCATATGGGCGGGATTTTGACCCATAGGTTTATGGGACAATTTTTTCCCATGGTTTTGATACCCACGGTTTTGTAAAACTACTTAAACAGTTGTCTATTTATATGGTTTTATGCATATGATGAAAGTATGAAAAACATTGCAGATGTGCTTTGAATTCGGGTGTGAATTCTGTAGAGTTTGTTGAGCATAGCTCTAAACAGATTTGGGTATTATATTGAGAGAGTGGTGGCTTGTAATAAAATCTAAGCAAGTGATTCTTGATGGACGTAGCCCAAATTGGGTGAATCACATAAAATATTGTCTCTTTGTGTTGTGTTATTTTATTCTACACTTTTATTTGAGATCTGTAATATTTTCTACATATTAGTCTCTACTGTTGCGATTCTGTGAGGGATTATTCCGCATATTTTATCCCTTATTTCCTAACAATTGGTATCAGAGCCTGGTTTGGTTTGTTGAAGTGTTGAATCGCAGGGAAAGTTTTATCTTGAGTGGGAGCTATGGCAAATGATGGAAGATCTAGGGTTGATAAATTCAATGGGCAGAATTTCAGTCTTTGGAAGATGCAGATAAAAGATTACCTTTATCAAAAGGATATTTATACTCTGCTATCTGAGAAGGTGAACAAATCCTCAAGCATGAGAGATGCGGAATGGGATTTGCTGGATAGGAAGGCACTTGGGATAATCTGACTGTGTCTTGCATCTTCGGTATTATTTAATGTTTCAAAGGAAAAGACTACAAAAGAAATGATGGATGCATTAGGGAAGTTGTATGAAAAACCCTCTGCCTCTAATAAGATTTTTTAATGAAAAATTTGTTTAATATGAAGATGTCTAAGAATGGTTCAGTAGTAGAACATCTAAATGATTTTAATATGGTTGTAAATATGCTAGCTTTGGTTACAATAGAATTTGATGAAGAAGTTAGGGCTTTATTCATTTTGTGCTCTTTACCTGAGAGTTGGAATAGCCTGGTAATGACGGTAAGCAACTCGATTCTTGCTAACTCAAATTTTAAGTGAGAGTATGTTGTAGGGGTGATTCTAAGCGAGGAAATGCGAAGAAAAATCTCTGGTGAATCTTCTACTTCAGGGAATGATTTGACAGTGGAAACTAGAGGGAGACAAAAGAATAGAGGAAACCATAGAAAATCAAAGGATCGGGCAAGGTCAAAATCAAAAGGAAAGATAGTATGCTGGCACTGTGGAAAGTCTGGGCATGCAAAGAAGGACTGTTGGGAGCTTCAGGACAAGAAGAAACAACATGAAGAAAACAAGGAGGAAAATGTGGCAACGGGTAATGTATGTCAGGATGCTTTGATTCTTTCTTTACACAATGTTACTGAATCTTGGGTTTTAGATTCGGGGGCTTCTTTCCATGCTTCTCCACATAGGCATTATTTTGTTGGTTATGTTCAAGGAGATTTTGGACATGTTTTTCTTGGTGATGATGAACCTTTTAGCATAGTTGGAAAAGGTTCTGTTCAGGTTAAGATGCAAAATGGGAATACTTGGCTATTGAAGGATGTCAAACATGTGCCTACATTAAGACGAAATTTGATATCGGCAGGACAGTTGGGAAGTGATGGTTGTACTATGATATTTACAGCGGACTCTTGGAAGGTTACCAAGGGTGCTCTTGTGGTGGCAAGAAGTAAGAAGGTTGGAACCTTGTATTTAACCACTTATAGCACTAATGTTTGTAATCTTGTGGCTTCAAAAGTAGATACAACATTGTGGCACTATAGGCTTAGTCATATGAGCCATAAGGGCATGGAGATCATAAAAGAAGGATTTTCCTAGATATACAGAAACAGGTTTGGAGTTCCATGAGGATTGCATATATGGAAAACAAAAGTGAGTAAGGTTTCTCAAGGTTGGACCTACAAAGAAAGATAATAAGTTAGAGTTGGTGCATTCTGATGTGTGCGGGCCGACTCAGGTATCATCTCCTGGGGGTTCAAGTTATTATGTTACTTTTATTGATGATGCAATAAGGAAAGTTTGGGTTTATTGTATTAGAAACAAATCTGATGCATTTGACACTTTTGTTAAATGGAAAGCCTTGGTAGAGAATGAAACATGTCTTAAGCTAAAATGTCTCAAGTCAGATAATGAAGGGGAGTATTGCAGCAATGAATTTGATGATTATTGTTCTAAGAATGGAATCCGTAGGACAAAAGACGGTTCCAAGAACTCCACAGCAGAATGGAGTGTCAGAAAGGATGAACAAAACAATAATGGAATGTGTTAGGAGCATGAGGTTACATGTAGGACAACCTCTTTCTTTTTAGGCAGAAGCGGTGAGCACAGCTGTGTACTTGATAAGCAGAGGACCCTCAAGTGCCTTGGATGGAGGCATACTTGAGGAGGCTTAGTATGGTAAGAAAGTTGATTATTCATTTCATAGAGTCTTTGGATGTGAGGTGTTTGTTCATATAGACAAGGATGATAGGACCAAGCTAGAGGCTAAGTCAGAAAAATGTACTTTCATTGGTTATGGTGGTGATGACTTTGGATATAAATTTTGGAGTATTAAGGACAAGAAAATCATAATCTAGGGATGTGGTATTTAATGAGAAATTCATATATAAGTAGCAGTTACAGGAAAATAGGGAAGAATCCAAGAAAGAATATGCAATGGTAGAGGATCTTCCAGATGGAAAAGTGACACATGAATCAGTTCAGGAACCTCCTCAATAGGAACCCCAAACTCCTATATTGAGGAGGTCTTCTAGGGTAAGAAGAGAACCTGAACTTTTTTCTCCTTCTGTTTATTATTTATTACTCACTGATAATGGAGAGCCAGAGAGCTTTGATGAAGCAATGCAAGTAGATGTCAGGAAGAAGTGGGAGCAAGCCATGGATGAGGAGCATTAGGCTCTCATGGAGAACCAGACATGGGATTTGGTGAAGTTACCCAAAGGAAAAAGAGCATTACATAACAAGTGGGTGTTTAGATTCAAAGAGGAAGGAGGAAAGAAAAGATACAAGGCCTAGGTTGGTGGTCAAGGGGTTTGCAAAGAAAAAAGGTATAGATTTTGATGAGATTTTTTCTCCTATAGTAAAAATGACTTCTATTAGAACTATTCTAGGAATAGTTGTAGCAAAAGACTTGCACTTAGAACAACTTGATGTAAATACTACATTTCTCCATGGTGATTTGGAGGAGGAACTATATATGTAGTAACCAGAGGGCTATGAGGTCAAAGGTAAAGAGGAGATGGTGTGCAAACTGAAGAAGAGCTTGTATGGCTTAAAACAAGCTCCATGTCAATGGTATAAGAAATTTGATAGCTTCATGATGGAGCAAGGTTATATTAGATATCATTATGACCATTGCATGTATACAAAGAAATTTGAGGATGGCATTTATATTATCCTGTGTTTGTATGTGGATGACATGTTGGTTGCAGGTAAAAACATGTAGGAAATAAAAGTACTCAAGAAGCAGCTAAGTGAATCCTTTGCTATGAAGGATTTGGGGGTATCCAAAAAAATCCTTAGTATGAGGATATTGCGGGATAGGAAGGAACGGAAGCTGAATTTATCTCAGGAAGAGTACATTAAGAAAGTCTTGGAGAAATTTAATATGCAGGATGCTAAACCGGTTGGGACTCCCTTAGCAGGCCATTTAAAGTTATCAAAGGAGCAGTGTCCCAAGACAGAGCAAGAAAGAAACCAAATGTCCAAGGTACCTTACTCATTAGCAGTTGGTAGTTTGATGTATGCCATGGTGTGTACCAGGCCTGATATTTCCCATGCATTGGTTGCAGTGAGTAGATTTATGAGTGATCTAGGTAGAGATCACTGGCAAGAAGTAAAGTGGATCCTTCAATATTTGAGAGGGACCATGGGGACAATTTTGTGCTACAGTGGATCAGACACCACTTTGTGTGGTTATGTAGATTTAGATATGGCTAGAGATGTAGACAACAGGAGGAGCATGATAGGTTATGTTTACACTGTAGGTGGGACAACAGTGAGCTGGATTTCACGACTACAGAAGCTGGTGGCTTTGTCAACCACAGAGGCTGAGTATGTTACTGCCATAGAGGCAAGAAAAGAAATGATTTGGTTACAACAATTGCTTGAGGATTTGGGCATAAGCAAGAGGAAGGAAAGCTACATAGTGATAGTCAGAGTGTTATACACCTAGCTAAGAACTTTGCTTTCCACTCTAGGACGAAGCATATACAGTTAAGGTACCATTTCATCAGGACAACTTTGGAGGAAGAGAAGTTGAAGCTGGAGAAGATCCATACCAGTCAGAATCCTGTAGACATGATGACCAAGGTGGTCACAAAATAAAAATTTAAGTTTGTTTAACTTTGGTTGGTCTTCACGGAAACTAGTGAAGGGTTGAGAAGCTTGCTTAGAGGAAAACTAGTCTCCAAGTGGGAGATTGTTAGGTTGTGGAGCCTATTTTCATGTGTGAAAGTGTTGAAGACTGTACACTCAGAGTACTATACACTTTTCATGTATCCTTGTCGGGGTTTGGCACTAGGTCGAGCCCCGAGTGGGGGTCTGGGGGCGGTAACCCCCAGTAGCAGGAGTTTGGGGACGTAGCCCCTGAAAAAAAAATTGGGTCTTAAAACGTGCCCGATATATCGGGAAACATGATTTTCTCATATGGGTGGTATTTTGACCCATAGGTTTATGAGATGGTTTTTTCCCATGGTTTTGATACCAACGGTTTTGTAAAACTTTTTAAGCATTTGACTATTTATATGGTTTTATTCATATGATAGAAGTATGAAAAACATTACAGATGTGCTTTGAATTTGGATGTGAATTCTGTAGAGTTTGTTGAGCATAGCTCCAAATAGATTTGGGTATTGTATTGAGAGAGTGGTGGCTTGTAATAAAATCTGAGCAAGTGATTCTTAGTGGACGTAGCCCAAATTGGGTGAACCACATAAAATATTGTCTCTTTGTGTTGTGTTATTTTATTCTACACTTTTATTTGAGATCTGTAATATTTTCTACATATTAGTCTCTACTGTTGCGATTCTATGAGTGGAATGGGATTCGAGAACATAGGTCATTATCCCTTATCTCCTAACATTGGGTCTTCTGATGCTCACCCTGAACTATGTCATTTTCTATGGGACCTTGTGGCTTTCAAGGATGTTTATCAAATTGATTCTATAAGGTTTTCACAAAAATAGTAGATGTCAGTTATCAATGTCTGAATTTTTATGAACCACCTAGGTGTTAAGAAGGTAAGGGATAAACTTTTTGTGTTTAATAATCCATAGCTCATAGAAGTGGTAGGAGTAGAAATGTATCCTAATATGTAGATAATATTCTTGATCTCAAATATAAGTGCATAATGAATTAACGTAGCATGTAGAGTACAATCCTCCATGTGGTTCACCTAAATTTATGGCTATATCCACCAAGAATCACTGGCTTAGATTTTAGTGGAAGCCACCACTCAAACAGGTTAATTTCTGATGACCCAGTTAATGTTTGGAGACAATCCTGTCAACAAGGAGTCTACAAACTAAATGATCATTATGTGATTTCATGTGATGCATTTGTAATGTTTTTCAAGTATGTTTCTATCATATGCATGAAACCATGGTCAATAGGACAACTTCTTGAGGCAGTTTTAGACAACCGTGGGTAGAGATCGGCTATGGTTGAAAAAACTTTTCACTTCGAACCTATGGGTCAAGGATTTATACTATGTATTGAGAAATATAATGTTATATCTGATTAAATCAGTATACGTTTTAAGGCTCATTCTGAGTTGATTTTATCGTGGTTTCATGAAAAGTGTATATTACTCTGTGAGAAAGTACAGATCTTCTTGTTTTTCACACATGAGGACTATTTCCACTGACCTAACAATATCCCAGTTGGTTAGAGAATGAAATGGATTGAGGTGATCATCTTAACCCTTCACATAGAATCCGTGAATAGGGGTTAATTTGGAATCACAACTTTAATCAGTAGTTCAAGAATTTCGTGCTTGTTACCTGTCCAAGTTAATGCACCAAACTAAACACAAAAACCCTGAAAAACTCCAATGAAATCGATACCTGATGAAGATGTAGACGAATGAGGAAGCTGATGTAGACAAGACGGGCGCACACGAGCACTTTGCACAATAGCTCCGAGTAACCTGCAAAACACCGATGCTTGACAGAAAAAGATGGCGTTAGAAGATATTTGGGTGGACTGCCCGAGGAGCGGGTCCGGGAAGCGATGAGCTTCCTTGGTGGATGTCAGTCCACGTTTTCAATAAAGAAAAGAAGCATACATGATAAAAGATGTAAATAAAGACTAGATTTTCTGATTGCAGTAATAAAACAGAAACTGAACAGCAGACAGAAAGTACAGAAAACAGGGAACTGCGAAATAATGCTGGATTTGTGTTACCTGTGACCTTTTACCTGTCTGCAGTGAAATCGGCGTCGACTGGGTATAATCGGCGGCGACTGATGTGATCGGCGTCGACTGGGACTGATCGGCGTCGACTGGATAAGATCAGTGTCCACTGAAGGCAGACTGACCAATCAGGGACTGTGCGATGAGATTCGGGGATTGGAAGGTGAATGTAGTCTGCAAGATGTGCCGAAGATGGAGAGACGCTGAAACAGAGTCACTAGATGATAGATGGTGGTGTATGATGTTGATATGATACGGGCAGAGTAACGGTGCTCCTCTCAGGGATTGATTAGGACAGGATCTGCCCTAACTGAGACAATTGATGCTAAAAAGATCTCTCTTTCTTGCAACCTGAATCTTTCTCGCTCTCTGTTCGTGCGTAAGTGCTTTCTTTCGCTCGTTCGTCTCTTTTTCGGTCCTTCGAACTGAGCTATGGACCTGCTTTTATAATCGGCGCCGCTCCTATAAAATCGGCGCCGACCAAATGGGTCGGCGCCGATCGCGGAGAAGACTCCCGAGATGGCCAAAATTGATCGATTCGAAAAAGACAAGACTTATCCCGACCACGGGAAATATCCCGCTTAGGGAAGATTAAAAATGGATGTGATACATGGGTAGAATAAATTTGGGGCAGATAAGTGATTAAGATGCATGGGAAGAAGCGTAATTAAATATTTAATTATTTAATTACTCATGGGTAAGATGTGATGTGATGAATTAAATTTAGAGTAAGTGATTAAATCACAAATTGGATAATATCCCAAGGGGATAGTTGGTGACGTGAACGTGCCCCAGGTTACCTAAAACGAATGTGAGGGACACTAAATTGAGAAACCAATTTTAGGTGTCTACATTTTGCCCCTTTTTGTCAAGTAACTTGCGATAAGCAAGGTTATGAGACAAAAACAAGGAGATGGAAGAAGAGAAGAACTTGTGGTGATGTGATCCCCCTCAAACTAGGGATGGGATGGATGATAGAACAGACGATCCCGAGTTTGAAAGAGGTAGATGGAAAATGCAGGATGCCCCAGTCGGATAGCTGGAGTAGAACTGACCATTGAGGACGCATAAAAATAAACACAAGGGCAGCAACCGAAGGTACTCACATTGGTAGGGAAAACTAGCCGGTCTCCTCGTGAGACGACGTTAGTTCCTACAGACCCATGAGTGTAAGGAGAACTGCAAAATAGTCAGCATCTAAAGAGAGACACATTGGTAGGGAGAACTAGACGGTCGATAAATCAGACGACGTTAGTGCCTACAGACCCGTTTAACTCTAAGCTGCCGAAAGATACGAGTGTCCCACGCAAAGGGAACAAACCCGAAATAGACAATGACATCTAAAAGATGTGCCAAAAGGCAAGATTCAGCACACAACAATGATCAGATAGATGAGAAAGCCAAGTATCAACACTATGGCAAACAGACATGAAAAATCGGCGGCGACTAAACTAATCGGCGCCGACCAAAGCAAGCGGCGTCGACCCAAAAAATCGGCGCCGACCAATCCAGACGCATATAAATATGCGGACGGAAAACGTAAACGATTAATTTGCAACGTGACGATTGATTCAGACAGAGATAGATTTTTGATTTGAACACAATGGAAGCCTCTGGGAGCGGACAGAAGCGCAGGAGGACACGACCTGGGGTAAGTAGTCACTGTTGAACCCACTTTTCTTAGTTTTTTTTTTTTTTTGATTTTCCATGCGTATGGGAGGCCAGGGTCTGGTTTACGCCTGGCCTCTCAGTCGGCGCCGATTGGTATAATCGGCGTCGATTGGTTTGGATCGGCGTCGATTGATATTAATCGGCGCCGACTATAATGAACGACGCCGATTTGACCAAATCGACGCCGATTGAAAGATTTTTAGTATTTCCTTCTAGTCTTGGATGTTATTGTTTTGGAAGATGAGATTTATGAAAATAAGAGACTAATTATGCTTTTGATGTCGTGGATGCAGGCACGAGAGGCTCTTCATATGAGGGATGCCATCCCTGAGCTATTAGAGACGATCCTTCCTGATGTGACCGATGCAGACTGGCAGCATCTAGAGCGAGCCGGGCTCGGGGGTTTTAGATATTACAGACGAGTGCCACGGGATGTGGAGCTCATGCGGGCATTAGTGCGACGGTGGGACAGCCACACGTGCACATTTTGGTTTAGGACGGGTGAGATGACTATCACCCATGAGGATGTATACAGGATCCTCCGATTACCGATTACGGGGGACCCGATTGAGATCACACCCCGAGAGCAGCAGCAGAGGGCCCTGGTGCGATTGTACAGAGACAGATCAGATGACTCGGAGATAGTATCTGGGGCAGTGAGGATAGCCTCACAGTACAGACAGGATAGCCCTCGGAGCAGGCGGATAGCCCTGATTCAGATGGCTATATCTTATTTTGCCTTGCCGGACTCAGGAGGTGGGAGATTCCCCTTGCTACTGCTAGACTGCGTGTGCGACATCTTGCAGTACAGACAGATTTTTGCCTTCGCTGATGCCCTGATAGCTCAGATTTACTATGAGCTATGGATGTACACTACTGGTCGGAGGACAGGGATTGATGTTAGTTTTGTGCTCCATTGCTGGGCGTATGAGCACATAGCAGTGATTAGGCCATCCGGGCTTCCGTGGATGCCAGCAGCAGTGGGGGGTGTGGACTATGGATTTCGGAGATGGCGGGCTGACATGGCCGCAGGAGACACAGGTAGATCAGCTGAGTGGTACTCGGAGCGTTTTAGGACGCTTACACCAGATCAGGTTATCTGGAGACCATATCGGGCATTTCCGATATGGGTTGGTCAGGATGCCCACTTGGTAGCATTGAGACGGAGCCGAGTGGTCAGAGGTCGTAGACCAGATATGTGGGAGCGAGTCCCATTCATGCGGATACTGAGGCAGTTTGGTCTAGTACAGACAGTGCCGGCCACATACACGCCATATAGGCGGGATGGCAGAGAGACAGATTTGCCGATTTTGATCCCGGCAGACCCACTGAGAGAGGCTCCACCCTCCACGGACAGCGATGATGACGCGGGGGTGGATGAGGGCTATGCAGCGTGGTATGACACAGAGCTTCCACGACATCTCCCGCCCTCGATAGATGCTGATGAGGAGGACATAGCTGCGACACTAGACAGATTAGAGGGAGAGCATGCCACACTGATACAGACACATCAGGTAGCTCTGGAGGAGATCAGGGCCTTGACGGAGGAGAGGGATGCCCTGATTGTGGAGAGAGACACCGCTCGCCAGGAGCGAGATACAGCGATCCAGCAGAGGGACCGCTACTTCCGGCACAGGGAGGCCCTCAGGGCCAAGTACGGAGAGACTGGTGCCACATCAGAGTCTGGGACACAGGGCACGGCTCTAGGAGGGGCACCACCAGCAGCGCCAGCAGCCCCAGCAGCACCTTTACGAGCACCGGGTATGGTGAGCCTGAGCACATACCAGTCTCTCCTGGCTGAGGTGAGATATTATGAGGATGCTCTAGCGCAGCATGCCCCAGATGTGCCTCGGTACGGGGCGAGGAGGAGAGGAGCGACAGCTACAGCGAGCGGAGCCTCAGGCGGAGGGAGCACTGGGAGGGACCGAGGTGGGCCGAGACCTCCAGCAGCAGGTGCTTCGAGCTCGATAGGCGGCGGTCAGGAGGGACAGCCGGGTGCAGAGGAGGGTGGAGGAGATAGTGTCCTCCACGCTTCTGATTTCACCATATAGAGACTTGGTAGATTGTGTATTTGTATAGTGATGTAGCCTCGATTGGAAGGCATTGTATAGATGGCTCGATTGGAAGCCACCCATTTTTTTGTAAAAACACACATGTATATATATAGATTCATCATATTATTGGTCATATGATTGTACTCATGTTTGTAATTTTGATATACATGGATATATGGATATAGAAAAATAGATATGATTAGAGAGATATAGACTGATGGATGATAGAAATAGATGTGATTAGATAGATTGAAATGTGGATAAAATAGATGTGATTGGATAGATATAGACTGATATATGATAGATGTAATGTGATTAGATAGATGGAAATGTGGATAAAATAGATGTGATTGGATAGATATAGACTGATAGATGATGTGATGTAACTTGGATGTACATGTGTTTAAATATTGTGATGGATATATAGACAGATGTGTTTGATATATGGATGAGATATAGATAGATGTAATGTACCTTAGATGTACGTATTTTTCGATATTTTGATGGATAGATAGACAAATGTGTTTGATATATGGATGTAATTGTAATGAGAAATGAATACAGATAGATGTTTTGATAGATAAGATGAACCTAGATAGAAGAGAAATTTTGATTGAATTAACATGTGAAATGCCAATTTGACAGGGTTGCGAGACAAAGAAATGGAGAATACTCCTTACAAGAGCCAAAGATGAAAGCGGAAACAACTGTGACTTAGAAGAGAAGATACTCGGAGAAGAAGAAAATGATAAGTTGGACTCCCAACCGACCATAGATAAAATCCAGAAAGGAAACCAAAAGACCAAGCATACAAGGCCCTATATAAGATTAAAATAAATCTGACACTAACTAGTCGCAAACCAGATCTAGGATAAAAATGGAAAGAAAAGTAAGTATCTTGTCGGAACTTACAAGGGACAGAATACATGTCCATAGTGGGGAAATAGGATTCTCCATATGATCGACAAAAGGTCCTAAATCTCAGCTTCATGATTTTGACAGAAAAGCAAACTGATCAATGCGGGAAGTTTGCTTGATATGGAAAGACTGATCGATGCGGGAAGTCTTTCAGTGATGCTATAAACTGACTGGAAGGCTGATTAATTACAAGAAGCCTTGAATTTTTCTTTGAGAAACAGCCGTCCTTCAAGGGAGCGGTCTGTATTGTGAATTTTAATGATAGCCATCCTTCGAGGGTATGGTCTATTTTCTTTTTGATTCACTTGATAATGTATGGATAGCTGTCCTTCAAGGGATCAGTCTATCTTTTGGATAGCATCTTTTTCTTTTTTTTTTTTTTTTTTTTTTTTTTTTGTTTTGGAAACTTTTTGGAAGAAGCTGAGTTTAGACCTAGATAGATCAAATGGAGGGGAAGAGAACATAGAAGAACATGCACTCACGACCCGAGTAGATCCGATGAAGATAAGTACTTGGGACAGATGAAGTGGTGATTAAGGTATTCCTACCATGAGGAGGAACATATCCAAAAGAAACGTGCAATGAGTAGAGCCGCGATACTCATATTTAAGGTAGACGAGGCAATAGGCGGAGAACCACACAATTTCAAATCACCACGAAAGTAGATGACTGGTTATTAGGACGGATGGAAGATCTGAGTTGCGACTAGATTTGTGTAAGATAGATTTTAACAGTAGAAGGGCCGCAAATGCAAGGCATTAAGAGGTTCCGCTTCAGGGATACCATCCATGGAAGATAAACGATAAGCCCCAGACCCATACTTATGAGTGATAATGTAGGGGCCCATCCAGTTGGGAGCAAACTTACCACGTTGACTTCTTTCGAGTGTAGTGACATTTTGATTTTCCTTAAGAACAAGATCACCAATTTTGAAGTCACGATGTTGCAAGTGCTTGTTATAAGCACGTTTGACACGCTCGAGATAAACCTGATGATGATCAAGAGCGTTAAGACGCCGCTCATCTAATAGTTCAAGTTGTGCTAGACGATTTTGACGATAATTCTCATCGGAGATAAATTCTCTGAGAGAAACACGGAGAGATGGGATTTGGACTTCCAAAGGAAGGACAGCCTCAGACCCATAGACGAGAGAGAAGGGAGTAGCACCAGTAGGAGTACGAATGCTAGTCCGATAAGCCCAGAGAGCAAAAGGGATATGTAGATGCCAATCCCTACCAGCTCGACTAGTTACCTTTGCGAGGATATTACGCAAAGTTTTATTGGAAGCTTCGGCCTGACCATTAGCTTGAGGGTAGTATGGAGAAGAAAAACTGAGCTTGATATTGAAAGCATTGCAGAGATTTTGCAAATCAGCGTTTTTGAAAGACTTACCATTATCTGTGATTAGCTTGTGTGGAACGCCAAAGCGACAAATGATGTGTTGATAGACAAAATCAACTATGGGTTTAGCCTTTGTTGAAGAAAGGGGGATAGCTTCTACCCACTTAGTAAAGTACTCAGTGGCGGTAATGATAGAATGATGACGCTGTGAAGAACGAGGATTGATGAGACCAATAAGATCAAGACCCCACTGCGAAAAAGGCCACAAATCCGCCGCAGGTTGCAAAGCCTGACTAGGGATGTGCGTGAGATTGGAATGTTGCTGACACTTGACACACTTCTTGGTGTATTCACAACAATCTCGATTAAGAGAAGGCCAATAATAACCCAAACGTAAGATGCGCTTGGCTACAGCTAAGCCATTAAAATGTCCACCACAAATACCGTCATGGACCTCCTGAATAGCTTTAGATGATTCATGGGTTTTGAGGCATCGAAGCAAAATACCATCAAAGCCGCGCTTGTAAAGAATCCCGCCTAGGATAGTATAGCGGTTGGCGCGTTGGACAAAAGACCTTCTACCATTGGGAGACAAATCTGGAGGAAGGACCGAATGAGATAGATAATCAACTATCTGTTGATACCACTCATCCTGAGTATGGGTTGTGACAGCATTGATTGACGTTAATTGCCCAAGATAAGATGGTTGATCTAATCGTTGCACAGCCACATAAAGACGCGAGTCTTCGGTAAAAGGCGGGATAAGGGAGGCTAAAGAAGCCATGGTATCCGCGAATCGATTTGCAGTACGCGGAATGGCTTGGATAGTGAACTTGTCGAAAGATTGGAGTTGGGCAAGAACGATGTCGCGATATTTTTGAAGGATATCATTCTTGCATTGATAGACACCCGTGACTTGGTTAACGATGAGTTCAGAATCACCAAAGATGTCAATATGACGAGCGCCGAGATTAATGGCATTTTGAAGACCTAAGACAAGAGCTTCGTACTCAGCCATATTATTGGTGCACTCAAAGTTTAATTTGTGTGCGACTGGGATAGGCATACCCCAAGGAGGAATCATCACGAAACCCGCACCTCCCCCTTGCTGGCATTTGGATCCATCAAAGAAGAGTTTTACTTTAAATGGAGATAGACCAAAATCAATTTGTTGGATAAATTCATCGGGGAATTGAGCAAGGGGGTCACGAGTGTCCGGAAGAGGAGCATCAGCTAATTGATCTGCAATAACCTGACCCTTGATAGCCTTTTGCGGGATAAACTCGAGGTCAAACTCTGTCATGAGCATAAGCCAACGGGTGATACGATCATTGTGATAAGGCTTTGCATGGATTGTCTTAAGTGGATTGACACTTGTGACAATGTAAGTTTTATGATTAAGGAGATAGTGACGAAGCTTAGAAGTTGCAAAGAAGAGAGCGCAACATAGTTTTTCAGCTTCGGAGTAACGTGTCTCATACTCATGGAGGGTGCGACTGATGTAATAGACAGCTTGTTCTTTACCACAAGTGTCCCGATGCGAGATCATGGCTCCCAGAGCATGGTCAGTCACAGAGATATAAAGATAGAAAGGCTCCCCCTCGCGTGGAGGTGTAAGCACAGGTGGAGAAAGAAGATAAGCTTTGAGATCATCAAAGGCCTTTTGGCAATGCTCATCCCATTCAAAATGAACATTCTTACGGAGAAGATGGTGAAAAGGTTGACAACGGTCCGACAATTGGGAGATAAAGCGACGCACTGACTGAAGACGTCCTTGGAGACTGCGGAGTTGCTTTAAGTTAGAAGGGGGAGGCATCTCAAGGATGGCTTTTATTTTTGCGGGGTCGACTTCAATGCCCCTGATGGAAATGATAAAACCTAAAAGTTTACCAGTGAGAACGCCAAATACGCATTTAGATGGATTTAGACGAAGACAGAAGCGGATAAGCCTCTCAAAGAGAGGTGCAAGGATGAAAAGATGATCCTGACGGCGTTTGGATTTGCCGAGGAGATCGTCAACATAATCCTCTATAGTTTTGTGTAAGAGGTCATGGAAGATGTATGTCATTGCTCGTTGATAGGTTGCTCCTGCGTTCTTAAGGCCAAAAGGCATGACACGATAGCAAAAGGTCCCCCAAGGAGTTATGAAGGAGGTCTTATGTTGGTCTTCTAGTGCGATGAGGATTTGATTATATCCAGAGAAACCATCCATAAGAGAAAGCATCTCATGACCCGCAGTTAAATCTACGAGTTGGTCGATATTAGGAAGAGGAAAATCATCCTTTGGACAGGCAAGATTAAGATCCCGGAAGTCGGTACAAATTCGAATCTTCCCAGTAGCCTTAGTTACTGGTACTACATTGGACACCCATTGCGGATAATCGATGGGTTGGATGAAGTTAGCCGAGAGCAAGCGCTGTAACTCTTCTTTGACAAGAAGGGCTACTCTAGGGTGCATTTTACGCAATTTTTGCTTGACTGGTTTGATGTTGGGAAGGGTAACGATATTGTGGACCACAATATCGGGATCGAGCCCTGGCATATCCTCATATGACCAAGCAAAGGCTTGACGATGTTTGGAGAGAAAAGCGGTAAAGTCCCCTAATTCCTGTGGATTAAGGGATTGGCCGACCTTAATGATGCGAGGGTCTTCAGAAGTCCCTATATTAAGGTCGACAGTGGCTTCGTTGAGAAGGGTAGACGTGTCAGAAGGAATAGTCTTGGGGAGATATGAATCCTCTGCCCCTAGATAGGTGAGGACAGAATCATCATCCGCACAGTGGATAGTATTGATAGTAGGAGAGTCGTCTCCAACTATTTCAGGAAAGATTAATGGTATAGAAGCGGACCGATTGTTAGTCTCATAGACTAACGGCCCTAAGGAAATGGTATTGATCAAAAAAAAAAAGTTAGGTGGGATGGAAATGTCGTCATCCACATCAAGTGATGCTTCTGATTTAGTGGGAGAAGATGGTTCCTTAGTAAGAAGAGGTTCATCAAGAATAGTGACGGTGGCCTTTGAAAGGGGTTTAAATCCTAACCCAAATTTTTGATGTGGCATGAGAGTAGGAATGGATTTGAGATCATGTATACCTTGTTCATATTTTCCAAGGCCAAAACCTTTCCACGCGCATCGATATAGATAAGTTTTTGCAAACGTGGGATTCTGTAGATAATCAAACCCTGTTAGGTAAGGTTTGGCTCTAGGAGGAGAATCCGGGCGATAATGAGGCGTATCAAGACCACCGTAGATGAAATTGGTCTGTTGATTGGGCAGACCAAAGGTGACGATGCGACCGAGACCTGGTTGATATTCAGGTTGCTTGTCTGGTCTACCATACTCATTAGGTTTGAGATGGGTATCGAAAGAAAAGAGAGGAAGCTCTCCTAGTGAGAAACGCTGCAATGTCTCTTCCAGATTTTGTAAATCCGGTAGTTTGGTTGCAGGTATGGAAGAAGATGAGGCCCCATCTGGAGAAGATGTATTTTCTTTTAAAGGGGCAGACCTAGTGGTCATGTCGCATTGTGCAGAAGGAAAAGGATCTCCTGGATGGGTGTATATTTTGCCCTCATATTGATATTTTAGGCATCGATGGAGGGTGGATGGGACACAATGCATTGCGCGAATCCAGGAGCGTCCGAGGATCATGTTATAGTGGAATTTTCCTTCGACAATATAGAAGAGTTCATGGAGCAGCTTCTTACCTACTCGGATGGGTAAGACCACAGTTCCTAGAGTGACTGCTAGCTGATCGTTAAATGATCGAAGGGCGAAGGGTGGAGGTGACACCACATTCTTTGGTAACTTAAGTTGTTCGAATGTGTGGGAGGAGATGACGTTGAGAGCAGCTCCACTATCGATCATAACACGTTTTAAGGCAGTGTTATTGACTTGGACTGTGATGAAGAGGGGAGCCTCCAAATCCTCTGAAGAAAGATGAGGAATTTCTGAATCCTCAAAAGAAATGGCGGTCGATGGACCATTCAATCCAACAACCAACTCGAAGGGTTGGGGCTCATCGGAATTTACTGCGATGCGACGCAGATTATCGATTAGAGCCTGGCGATGTTGTGGGGAGGATTGGATGAGGTCAAAAAGAGACATTTTGACCGGAGCTTGGGTGAGCTGCTTCATGACACTCTCCTCAACGGATACGGGAACTTGAGTCCGAGGTGCAGCACGAATGGAGACCTTGGGTCGTGGGGCTGATGAGGAAGGAGACACGCCTTCAGGGGCTGCAGAAATGACAACCCGTGGTCTAGATGTTGAAGATGAAGATGGGTTATGATAACGTTGGGTTCTAGTGGCGATATGGATCATGTCAATTTGAGAGGGTGGAAGATCAGGCGGCGTGGAACCACTAGAGGTCTGAATGGATGGTTGAGGTTCGGATGAGGCTAGGGTGACAGGAGGTATTTGTTCCTCCTCCTCCAGCAAAAGGTCACTATCTTCTAGAAGGTTTTTGATAACGGCTTGGAGAGCTTTACATCCCTCAGTATCATGACCCGGAGTACGGTGGTAGGCACAAATCAAATCAGAGTTAAACCAAGCCGGTTTCACTCCTTTCGGGTTATATGGTTTAATCGGAGGAAGGGTTATAGATGAAGATTGGATAAGTTGATGAAGGATTTCGGTGTAAAATCCGGTAGACGAAGATGAGGATGGAGATGATGAGGATGGTTCTTTTACATTAACCGACTGCCTAGGTAAAAGAACTTGCATGTTAGGTTTTAACAGTTTTATTAGGGATCCTCTTATTTGTTTGGACATTTGGAGGAGCAGTCTTGGGTGCTTGGGATGGGAGTAAATGAGACATGATTGACTTTGGTGGAGGGGGAGCCCCTAAGATAGATTTTGAGGAGGATGGAGGTGTGACAGATTTTGCGGTCTTTGGAGACAAAGGGGGTTGCTTAGTCGGATTTACGGATGATTTAGATAATGTTGATTTAGATGAGGGAGAAGTCCTCAAGGTAGGTGTAATAGGAGGAATATAGGGTGCTTTGGTTGTTGGTAACGAAGATGAGGATCTTGATGGAAGAGGTGGCATCTTTTTGGTAGGTAAGTCTACTTTTAGGGGTGTTGATGAAGAAGAAGATGATGAATTTGATGGATGTGTAGAAGAAGACGCCTTCTCAACGGGCAAATCCAATCGTTTATGAGGCGTGGAGAGAGATTTTTGTGGAAGAGCACCAAGGGTCTTGATGGTTCGAAATATGGGTTTTCCCTTTTCAGGGATGGTGACAACTTCCACGGCATAAGGTGACTGTAACATTTTCGGAGGAAGCAAGTGGGGAGGTACTGATGGTGTAGTGTTAGATTTTGGTTGTCGCGGTTTAGGTTGAGGAATCGAGTGTGCAGGTGTTGGTGTTACTTCTTTTGATTTTTCCTTAATAGGTGAAGTAACACTATTGATGGGAGAAGGGAGTGATGAAGAAGGAGTGCCTTGCGGAGGGAGAACTTCTGATGTAGTTGGAAAAGAGATAGGAAGGGTCAAGATCGAAGACACTTCCGTCGAAGTCGGCACAATTATGGGTACATTCACCAAAGGCATAGTTGCGGCGGGAATGGGAGCAACGGAAGTAGATGTGTCCGTAGTGGAAACTCGGAGGGATGTGATTGCCTCGAGCATTGAAAGAATGTCTGATGATGAGACAGATGAGGATGACACTGTCTCGGGTATGGATGGGAGATCGGACAAAGGAGCGGAGAGAGATGACTCCGTGCTTAGCAATGTAGGAATATTCAAAGGTGGGTTATCTGAAGATGGAGGAATTTCAGTGATTGGTGAAGTGGAAGAAGGTTCTGATTCGATTGCTGCGTTTGTAGATGACGTGGTTTCAGAAGCGGATTCTTGAGTAGAAATGAAGTTGATAGTGTGGGTGTTTGGTTTTTGAGATTCCGAAGAATTATGATTTGGGGCATGATTGGGGAAGGGTTGTTTGAAAACGTCCAGTGCTTGATTTGGGGGAGCATTTGGGTTATCTAGAATAAGCTCGCCTTTATCAATGAATTTTTGGACAAGATTTTTGAAAGTCTGACATCGTTCGATGTCATGACCTTTGGTTCTGTGATAATGGCAGAAATCGTTTTCCCTATACCAGAAAGGACGTTCTCGACTTTCATCAATATCCCTAATGGGTGGAAGTTCGATCATGCGAACTTCCAACATTTTTTCTAAGATAGAGGCATATGATTCCCCCAAGGGAGCAAAGGATCGTGATGATGAAGCCCCTTTCCGAGAAGATGAGGAATCTCTTCGTGGTGGTTGATTAGGAGTACTATCGGTTCTTGATGTTTTTAATACGATAGTATTTGTGGACCCTTGATTCTTATCTTTAGAGGGGGAAGAATTTGGTTTGGTGAAGCGAGAAAAATCGGGTTTCGATTTAGAGCGAAGTTTTAACTTCCCTTGTTCAATGGCGCGAGATTCAAGTTTGCGTGCCATCGTAAAGGCCTCTTCGAAGGTGTGAAAAGTTTGGATCCTTAGAGTGGAAGAAATGTGACTAGCACAAGATCGGGTGAACAACTCGATCTGTTGGGATTGAGGAAGGGAGAAAGACAATTGGTTGATTATTCCTCTCCAACGAGCGACAAAGTCTGCAATAGACTCATCGTCGAATTGGCGAATGTTGTAAAGATCTGTAATTGAGATCTTATGGGCAATATTTATTGAAAAGTTTTCAACAAACATCTGAGCCAATTGAGAGAAAGAAAATAAGGAATGTTGGGGATGTTATTGTACCAGTCCAAAGCGGGACCCGCTAGAGACATAGGAAAGGTACGGAGCATGAGTTCCTGATCCTGGACGATAAGGTAGCAAGCATGTTTGAATGCTCGCAGATGTTGTTGGGGGTCTTCCCGGCTATGAAATTTTGAGAATTTGGGAAGTTCCCATTGGGGAGGATAAGGCTTAAAAGCCACCGAAGGATGAATGGGTTCATTGCACACCTCTTCAAAGGAATATGAAGGACGAGCTCCTTTGGTGGAGGCTTCCAAGTCTGCAATTTTCTTGAAGAGAATTTGAACCACATCAGATTGAGGAGTAGGCACATTGGTATGTCCTACATAAGGAGCAAGTGATGGATGTTGTTGAGGTGTCAATGGGGGATTGATTTGTTGATTGGTGGGATGGTAAGAGGAATAACCAGGTGTTTTGGGTGACGCCTGGTGAGGTATTTGTTGTGAGGTAGCTTGCGTATAGGCAGGCTGTGAGATAATAAGTGGTTGAGAAAATATAGGTTGGGTGACGGATGGAGCCTGTGATTGGTGGACTCCTATGTTTGTTGATTGAATAGGGACAGATTGAGGAATATGGGTGTTGGTTAGATTGGACATGTTGGGGAACAAGACCTGAAAGGGGCCTTCTACCGCCGAATTTGGTACCAAGGGTGCCGATACTAGGGGATGGGCGAAGGTCACAGTTGCTGGAATATTGGAAGAAAGATTGACCGGAGGACGAGAAGTAGGAACCAATTGACTAGCCGAAGGGGGTTGGCTCATGAAGAGGTACTGACCTTGAGACACAATAGAGGGCATAGATGAATTAACAGCGATATGCGGGTGCATAGACGCACTCGTTATCGCCAAGGGCAGAAGACCTCTCAAAGGTAGGTTGAGGAATAGTTGAGGTAACTGCAGTATTAGGAATAGGTAAGGCAATTTGAGAACTAGTCAACATGGTTGGTGGAAGAGAAAAAGGAGGCACAGGAACCTCCCCCTTTCCGTGGCTCGAGACGGGAGAGAGGATGAAAACTGTTCTACATAGGCCTGGGATGAACCACGAGGATAATCGTACACTTGTTGGATTGGTGGTCCTTGATCAGATATTCGAATGGACTTGTGTACTAGGTAGTCCATGAGGGCTACCGGATTGCGATCAAGGAGAGCCTGAAATTCAGGATCCCCGCGAGGAATAGACTCCAAGTCAGAAGATATTTCTGATGGACTAGGAGAAGCTGGACGTGATGGGATTGTTTTGGCTTGATGGAAAGGATTATACGACCATGAGGGGGAACCCACTAACAGTGGTCCCGAGGAAGATTGGAGGGGTGCCGAAACATCCACGCTGGTGGTGATTTCGGAGGAAGAAGGAACCTGTTGGGCCATTTTCCTAGATTGTGACCGGGTGATAACCGTCATAAGCAAGCAAGAAAGAAGATTGTCCTAGCTAATGCACAAACAATTCAAGCAGCGCAAGTGATTATCTCCTTTAAATTTTGATGCTTTTAAGAAAAGAAAATGTTAGGGAAGGCTTTTTAGAACAGGAACTACTCAGATAGCCAAACTAAGGATGGTTTGGGTAATGTTTGGTGAGGAGTCCCGAAGGCACTTCAGTAAAAGACCGGTACGTGGCTTGATATAGGGGCCTACCCCCGCACTTCACACACCGCTGCGATAAGGGAGTCGGGTGCTTTGCCAATATATACCAAAATCTTCCGTGAATTTATAGCGCGACCCGAGTACCGCGTAGGCTCTTCCTCTTGGATATCACTTCCAAGTAGGCGAGGCCAGGGAAGGAGTTTTGTTTAGATGCTTTATACCTAGTGATTTTGGCTTTGTGTGCAAGGGTGAAAAATAAAAATCAAATAGTGTCACTACCGATTTTGATCAATTCTCCAGCCTAATTAAAACTAGATGAAAAAGCATGCAGCAATGACAAAGAAAAGGTTCTTTTTAAGCACTTAAAACGAAATGTTTGATTTCAATGAAGACAAGTCAAACAAGTTCTTTCCCAAATGCAATTAAGTTCTTTTTAAGCACCAAAAAAACTGAAGTGTTTGGATGTGATAGATAACCAACAAAGAAATCCTAAAAAAAGGAGAAAACACCGAAAAAGAGGAATACCTGTAGGTTTAGCTCTCCAAGGTGTGTGGACTTCAAAAAGCGCGTTGTTGAGCTCTTCCCCTCGAACAATCCCACGAACAAGCAAAGTGCTCCGCAAGAAAAGATCAAGCAAACAACAAACAAGATCCGGAAAGATACATCCAGATAATGGTGAAACGAAAAAATTTCTATTTTAAGAAAATAGAAAAATTTCAAGATAATGATTTCGCCTAAAAAGCAAGATTGAAATGATGAACAGAAAATGCTCAAATAGGACTGATAGAAATCAGTGAAGAAAAGGAACAAAGTTCAAAACTAGAAAAGAAATGAACTTACCAATAAGGGACTTTGGTTGGGTCCCAGCGGGCGTGCCAGAATGTAGATCAAGAATTTCGCACTTGTTACCTGTCCAAGTTAATGTACCAAACTAAACACAAAAACCCTGAAAAACTCAATGAAATTGATACCTGATGAAGATGTAGACGAATGAGGAAGCCGATGTAGACAAGACGGGCGCACACGAGCAATTTGCACAATAGATCCGAGTAACCTGCAAAACACCGATGCTTGACAGAAAAAGATGGCGTTAGAAGGTATTTGGGTGGACTGCCCGAGAAGCGGGTCCGGGAAGCGATGAGCTTCCTCGGCGGATGTCAGTCCACGTTTTCAATAAAGCAAAGAAGCATACATGATAAAAGATGTAAATAAAGACTAGATTTTCTGATTGCAGTAATAAAACAGAAACTGAACAGCAGACAGAAAGTACAGAAAACAGGGAACTGTGAAATAATGCTGGATTTGTGTTACCTGTGACCTTTTACCTGTCTGCAGGATGATCGGCGTCGATTATGTGGAATCGGCGTCGACTATGTAGAATCGGCGTCGACTGATGTGATCGGCGTCGACTGGGACTGATCGGCGTCGACTGGATACAGATCAGTGTCAACTGAAGGTTTGACTGAAAATCAAAGGACTGATGCGATCAGATTCGGGGATTGGAAGGTGAATGTAGTACTGGCAAGATGTGCCAAGATGGAGAGACAGGAACAGAGTCACCAGATGATAGATGGAGGTGTACGATGTTGATGTGATAAGAACAGAGTAACGGTGCTCCTCTCAGGGATTGATTTGGACAGGATCTCGCTTTCACTCAATAGATGACTAAACCCAAAATCTCTCTGTTCTCTGAACCTGTATCTCTTACGCTCTCTATTCGTCTAACCAGAACGTTTGTTCTTCGTTCTCTTCCGGTCATCTTCGGGTGTAGAACTGAGTTCTGGACCTGCTTTTATAATCGGCGCCGTTCCTAAAAATCGGCGTCGACCAAGTACCGGTCAGCGCCGATCTGGAGAACAGACTCCCGAAAATGGCCAAATTGGGTGATTTGGGAAGATGAGAGTGATCCTATCATCCCAAGTACGGGAGATATCCCGCGACTCGGTTTGGGAGGAGGAGAAATAGGGGGGACATATGGATAAAATAGATATGGGGTAGATAAGTGGTTAGGATATATGTAAAAAGGTGTAATTAAATAGTTAATATTTAATTACTCATGGGTGAAACAAAATGGGGTGAATTAAACTTAGGATAGGTGTTTAAATCACAAATTGATTAATACTCCAAGGGGGTAGTGGTGATATAAACGTGCCCCAGGTTACCTGAGAAGGTAAACGAATGCGAGGGACACTAAATTGAGTAACCAATTTTAAGTGTCTACACTATATGATACGTGCTTTAGCTTCTTTCCAGTATAATTGTATGAGTTTTTGGTAGCATACTCATCAAAGAAGAGTTGGGGTCCTAGGCCAAAGCTTTAGACATAGGAATATTACCATATTATTTTTTATGTGGATGAATGTTGTCCCAGTGGCACTAAAGTTGTAGCTCATTGGTCCCTGGTCAAATATGTGTAATTATCCACTTGGACTATCCCCATCGGTCCCTCTCAAATATGCGAGTCCACTTGATCTCTACCTTGGATCACTCATAAATCTACTTCACTGCATGAGCCCCATGGATCTTATCATGCCTGTGTTACACCATTACATACATCAAATCTACATAACCAGCTGATGATGTAAGGTACCTAAACATGTGCATGGTTTCTGACAGACCTGCTGGAAGATCTTGGGACACTGACTCCTTTGATAAGCTTGAAATAGCATGACACAAGGAGTCCCAACCAGTTTAGTGTCATCCTGCATATTAGGGGACCTGGCTCCAAGACCTTCTTAATGTACTCTTCTTGAAGATAAATTCAGCTTCCGTTCCTTCCTATCACCGAGATATCCTCATACGGATTTGTTTGAGCTGCCCCCAAATCCTTCATAATAAAGGATTCACTTAGGCATGCTTCTTGAGTACTTTTATTTCCTATCATGTTTTTACCTGCAACCAACATGTCATCGAGAAGCAGGCTACATGTAGGTAATATAACTGAATATCCTCATAATTTCTTTGTATACACGATCAATGGTCAAATGACATACTAATATAACCTTGCTCCATCATGAAGCTATCAAATTGTTTATACCATTGACGTGATTTGTTTCAGGCACATACAAGGATCTTCTTCAGTTTTCACACCATCTCCTCTTTACCTTTGACTTCATAGCCCTCTGGCTGACTGCATAAGAATAGGTTTCCAATCCTCCAAATAACCATGGAGAAATGTAGTCTTTATCATCGCAACCTGTTCTAAGTGCAAGTCTTCTACTGCAGGACTATTCCACCTAGAGGGAGTTCTGGTAGAAGTCATTTTTACTACAGGATCCAAAAAATCTCATCAAAATCTATACCTTTTTTCTCAAGTGCAAACCCCTTGATATGTCCACCAACAGGGCCTTAGCTATCTTTTCTTGAGAAAATGTGACCTCCTCAACTTCCATCTTTGACTCTGGAAACACCCACTTGTTTGGATGTAAAAAATGCTCTTTTGCCTTCGAGGTAGCTTCACCAAGGGGCGCGCAGGTCTGGTTCTCCATGAGAGACTGATTTCCTCATCCATGGCTTGCTCGGGCACTTCTTCCTAAAGATCTACCTGCATTTTTCATCAAAGCTCTATAAGGCTAGCTCTCCACTATCAGTGAGTAATAAATAATAAAGAGAAGGAGAAAAGCCACTTCAGGTTCTTTCTTACCCTAGAAGACCTCCTCACATATAGGAGTTTGGGGTTCCCTAGTTGAGTGAGGTTCCTGAACTGATTCATGTGTCACTTGTCCCATCCATGTAGATCCTCTAGCAACATATTCTTTCTTGGATTCTTCCCTATTTTCCTGGAAGTGCATGCTTATACAAAGACTTTCTACATTAAATACCACATTTACCTAGATTAGGGAATGATTTTCTTTATCCTTAATACTCCACACATTTATGATCCAAAGTCATCACCACCATAACAATAAAGTACATTTTTCTGATTTAGCCTCTAGCTTGGTCCTATCATCCTTGTCTTATATGGTAAAACACCTCACATCTAAATTCTAATGAAATGAATAATGCAAATTTCTTACCATACCAAGCCTCCTATGGTATGCCTATCCAAGGCACTTGAGAGTCCTCTTTTATCAAGTACACAATTGTGCTCACCACAAGTCATGCCCAAAAATGAAAGAGGCAGTCGCATGCATGTAAAAGTTCATGCTCCTAGCACTTCCATTATTGTTCATGAAGGTCATCCTTTCTGACACCCACATTCTGCTGCAGAGTTCCTGTGAACTGCATCTTTTTTGCGGATTCCATTCTTAGAAATCAATAATCATGGAATTCATTGCTGCAAATACTCCCCTCCATTATCTGACCTAGTAGACTATTTTAGTGCTTAAGACCTGTTTCATTCTCTACCAAGGCGCGTGGCTATTTAACAAAAGTGTCAAATAAATCAGATTTGTTTCTAATACAATAAACCCAAATTTCCTTGTTGCATCATCAATAAAAGTAACATAATAACTTGAACCCCCAAGAGATGATACCCTAGACAAAGAGATCACACATCAGAATGCAGTGAGCTCTAACTTACTCTCTTTCTTTATTAGGTCCAACCTTGAGAAACCTTACTGTATAGTCTGTTTCCCAATATATGCAGTCCTCATAGAACTCCAAACCTTATTTCTGTATATCTGAAAATCCTTCTTTATGATCTCCATGCCCTTATGGCTCATATGACCGAGCCTATAGTGCCATAGATGTTGTATCTACTTCTGAAGCCACAAGATGTGTTACAATGAAATTAGTGTATAAGTGGTTAAATACAAGGTTCCAACCTTCTTACCTCTTTCCACCACAAGAGGGACCCTTGGTAACCTTCCAAGAGTTGGCTGTAAACTATCACAGTACAACCATCACTTCCCAACATGACTAGCCGATATCAAATTTCATCACTAATTCTAGGTTGTACATGTTTCGTTGTCGGGATCCTTCAATAACCAGTTGTATTCCCATGGTTTGCATCTTAACCTGAACATAGACCTTTTCCAACTATGTTGAAGAAGGCTCATCATCACCAAGAAAAACATGCCCAAAATCCCCTTGAACATAATCAACAAAATAATACCTATGTGGAGTAGCATGGAAAGAAGCCCCCGAATCTAAAACCCAAGATTCTGTAATATTATGCAAAGAAAGAATCAAAGCATCCTGACATACAGTACCCATTACCACATTTACCTCCTTGTTTTCTTCTTGTTGTTTCTTCTTGTCCTGAAGCTCCCAACAGTCCTTCTTTGCATGCCCAGATCTTTCCACAATGCCATATACTATCTTGCTTTTGGATTTTGACCTTGCCCGATCCTTTGATTTTCCACGAGCTTCCTCTATTTTTCTGTCTCCCTCTAGTTTACACTGTCAAAGCATTCCCTGAAGTAGAATATTCCCTGAGATATTTCTTCACATTTCCTCACTTAGAATCACCCCTACAACATCCACGGGGGGCAAACTTCAACTTTGAGTTAGCTAGAACCGAGTTGCTTACCGCCATTACCAAGCTATTCCAACTCTCAGGTAAAGAGCACAAAATAATAAAGCCCTAACTTCTTCATCAAATTCTATTGTAACCGAAGCTAGCATATTTACAACCATATTAAAATCATTTAGATGATCTGCTACTGAACCATTCTCAGACATCTTCATATTAAACAAATTTTTCATTAAAAATATCTTATTAGAGGCAGAGGGTTTTTCATACAACTTCCCTAATGCATCCATTAGTTCTTTTGTAGTCTTTTCCTTTGAAACATTAAATAATACCGAAGATGCAAGACACAGTCGGATTGTCCCCAGTGCTTTGCTATCAGTAAATCCCATTCCGCATCTGTCATGCTCGAGGTACCTTTGTTCACATTCTCAGACAACAAAGTATAAAGATCCTTCTGATAAAGGTAATCTTCCATACTAACATCTTCCAAAGACTGGGTAAATTCAGCCCGTTCTAATTTATCAACCCTAGATCTTCCATCATCTGCCATAGCTCCCACTCAAGATAAAACTTTCCTTGTGATTCAACACTTCAACAAACCAAACCAGGATCTGATACCAATTATTAGGAAATAAAGGATAAAATATGTAGAATAATCCCTCACAGAATCGCAATAGTAGAGACTAATATGCAAAAATATTAAATGATCTTCAAATAAAAGTGTAGAATAAATTAACACCGCAACACAAAGAGAATAGTATTTTGTAACATGTGCACATGTGTGAAATTTGTGGCTACACAACCAAGGAATCAATTGCTTAGATTTTGATTACAAGCCAATTCTCTCAATACAATACCAGTTATAAGGAGCTGTGCACAACATCTAGTACAGAAATTTCACACCCTGAATTAGAACATATCTGTAATGATTATCATAGCTTCTATCATATGCATAAAACCATATAAAGAGTTTCATACTCCTTAAGTTTTTAGTAAAGACCGTAAGTGCACTCAAAGATACTAAGCAAGGCACTACTAAAAGTGTTAGAGAGTAAATGTATGGGTCAAAATCCTGTCCATATGATCAAATCACGTTTCTTATGATATATACACATTTTAAGACATCAATTTCATTTTCATTTTCGGGGGCTTGATTAACCCTGGCTTAGGAGGGAATTATGACAAAGTGTACATACACTTAGTGTATGAAGCACTTCAACACTTTCACACGTTGAGGCATTGGAAGCATAATACTAGGGAAGCCCATAATTTTCTAGCAAAAATAGCATTATTCCAAAATGGAAAAAAAAAATTATAGTGGACCATGACAACTATTATTATTGCATGTTTCTCATTTGGGGGTCACTTTGGACCATGACGACTTAAACAGTGAGAAAGTCAACTTTAGTTACTTTTATTTCCTAGTTGGTCATTTTCATGGAAAGAAATGCAGAAATTTCTATTTTGGCTCTAATTTTCCTTGGATAATTATATAAGGATCTTAAGGAGAATCCCATAAGGGATATTTTTGGCATACATTTTATTTACCCTTCACATACAATTGTTGTTTTCGCATCTATAGCTTGTGGAGTGAAATCCCATATTGACCCTAGCTTCGGTGGTGAGAGACCCATCCCTAGCTAGCAGGGCATTCTTCGATAGTGAGAGATCTACCCTAGTCTGTCATTTTGGAGCCGCCTTCTGGGTTGTGTTATAAGAAATTATCAGAGGTTTCAAAGGAAGGAATTTGAGGGTTTTGGGGGAATTTGGGGAAGATAATTAGAGGGTTCCAGATTAGATTTATGGAAGTTATTTGGACTGGGCTTAGACATCACTTTGAAGGCACCTCCATTAGTTGCCAACCCCTTTCCAAGTGAGGTGACTTGTAACCTTTATTTGGAGGGTTTTCCAGTTTATCCCTTTCAGATCTAAAGGTTGAAATGTGATTTCCTATACCTGTTATTGTTATTTCCAAAGACTCTTAATTTTTACTCTTGTATTTGGAGAGTTATGAACTTCTGAAGTTTTCCAGCTGTCTAGGGCACACTGTGCTTTTTCTAGCAGCATTTTAATTTTTGTAAAATTCCAAATACAATTTTACTATGCCCTCTATAATAATATCAATCTATCTTTAAATTTTCAATTAATTCGAGTGGATATTTTGGGAGATATTGATTTTATTTAGTTCATTGTCCTTACTATAAAAATCTGCATAAATCAGTATTTTATTTGGCTGCAAACTTTCAATATTTGGTGTATTTTTAAGTGGTATCCCATAAGGGATATTACAGTGGTATCAGAGTTGTTGTTCCTCCAGCATGTGTGGGTTAAATATGGTAGTTTGGAAAGATCTCAATGTGGGTTTTATGAAGGAAATGTTCACCAACATGGTGAAACAATAGCAAGCCATTAACCTTTATTTGAGTCAGCTCACTCAGAATGTGAATCAAAGTAGATCTAGGGACAATAAGGAACATGTTGAGAAGAGTAAAAAAGGGAGGTCAATAGAGGTGATTGATGATGATTCTTATTGGAGGAAATACCAATCTTTGAGTAGGGGTTTCAGAGATAATATGTCATTTCCATATTATGCATGATGAAGATTGGTAGCAAGCCCAAGCGAGTTCATCATATGCCGGTACCTGAATTACAAAAGAACTCATTTGAAGAAGAAGATTATAGAAAAATAGGTATAATTTCCATTTAGCAAAATAACTTCATTAGTGAAACTTTTCTTGTTAGAGAAATTATTCCATCTCAGGAGAAGAAATTTGTATATGCAAGCAAGAAGGATGTAATGGAAACTCTTAAAATGGTGTGAGGAATGGAATAGCAGAGCTAGAGCTGCTAGATTAATAGCTGACTCAAGAAAGACAACACCCACAAGATTTCAAGGGTAACATGTGGGAAAATGATGCAAAGAAGGCTACACCCATGAAAAAAGACCCTATAGAGTAACTTGCACATGAGAAGGAACCTAACATGGACACTTGTGTGGAATTGCATGCTGTTGCAATTTCTAAACTAAAAACTCATGATAAGTTGATTTATGAATAATTTCAGCCCATTGTAGACCAGAATGCTCAGGATTTGTGGCAGAAAAGTCAAGTCATTTTGGAGACCAAGCTTGATGAGGATACTCCAAGGGATGGTGTTTTGGAGGTTTCTAAATCAACAATAGCAGGTGAAATTTTGAATAGTATTTATAAGTTAGTATTAGCACGGATTTATTTCTTTTCATCCTATATCATTACAAGATTTTTATCATGATGGTATTCAACCTTTGTCGATAAGGAGAATTTGGTACAAAATTCAATTCATTGTGAAGACAAAGATTGATGATCTTCTTTATAAGGAGATACAAGAGAAGCAAAGATGGAAGTCCTTACATGACACAAGGGTTCATGGGAATTATAAGGTATGGAATCTTGGTAATATGTCGCAATTATCCAAAACTATCAATTCTGATTTTAAAAACTTTGTGACTGATTTCATAAGCAAAAAGAAGGAATTCAAAAGTGTCTTGTGGGATTACAAGTATTGGCAAACATGATTTCTTCATTAAAGACTTTGGTGTAATAAGGGAGAGTACCTCTCAAGGTACTAGCGTTGGTTTTCTTATTGCTAAAAAGGGTAAGAGAATATTCTTTAATCATCTTCATCTCGCTGGACTGTGTATAACAATAGTAATAATGAGAGGAGAAAATATTAATATGGGACAATAGAATCAAAGAGGTGAGAGTGGACATTCAGGGAAGTGGCCTCCCCATTTTTCTGTCAGGCCTTTGAGGCTTCATGAATTTTCTTTCTTGAAGGATCCAGGAGTTTCACATGTACAGAAACCAGTAGATATTTTGGATGAGGAGTCTTGTTGGGAGAGGTACCAGACCTTGAGTGAGGGCCTTCGTAACAACATGTCCATACCAATAATATTTCAAAATGAAGGTTGGAAGTAGACCTAAGAAAGATCATCAGATACATGAACCTAGAGTTATAGAGGATATTGGGATAGATTTCCATTCCACACTTCGATGGTTCTAAGAAGTGTACTGCATAATCTTGGGTTCAGAAGTTGAAGACATAATCTGACTTGAACCCTATGCATGAGGAAGATGTAATTAATTTTGCAATCTTACATCTTGAGGGAGATTATCGTGATTGGTGGCATCATGGGTTGATTACACAGGGAAACATGCAAATTACTACTTATGCAGAGTTTGCGTAGAGATTGGGGAGTGGATTTGATAGGAGGGACCTGACAGGTATTTCAGGGAGTTAACTCATTTAAGACAAATTATTCCCCTGGATCATTATATCGCAGATCTTCAGATATTATCACTCATGTTACCTGATGTCACGGAAGATAAGGTTGATTTCACTATTCATAGCAGGTTTGACAGATGCTCTCGTTGGGTTTGTGAAGGCATTTGAACCTTCGTCTTTGCATGAGGTTGTTAGAAGAGCTCAGGACTTGGATTTATCCACTCCAAATTTGAGGGTTCCTCCTCGTGTTTAGTAAAGGGAACCTCCATCTGGATCAGAAGAAATTCAGTAGAGGGAGCCTCCACCGAGGCTGGAGGTGGCTAAGAAGCCAATAATTTCCCAAGAGGAAAAAGATGAGGTGAGGTGGAAGAAACTATGTTTTGATTTCTACACACCTTGGGTTCCAAGACATGATTGCAGAGGTAGAGGGAAGGCCCAATTCATTGAGGTATTAGAGGAGAGTGAGGGTGACAGAGGTGAGGAGTTGGAGACTCGCGAGATGAATGATGGAGATGGGGTTACGTTGATTAGTGCTGATGCAGGGCAGGAGGAGGAGAATTTTCCTCAGGAGATTATAGCCACATTGTCTAGTACTCTGATGTACAAGGCATATAGGATAAGATGATTTATGCAGGGTCAACGAGTTGGGGTACTCATTGATAGTGGGGCAACCCACAACTGTATTGATGCCTCATTGGTTGAGAGGCAAGGATTACAGATAGAGGATTTGGAGGGCCTCAATAGGGTTTTAGCCAATGGAGAGTTTATGAGGTGCACACGATGGGTTCCCCAAGTGAGCATCATGATGGGTAACTATACAGTTACCGATGATTTCCACATCATTGGTATGGGAGTAACCAACATAGTGTTGGGAGTGTAGTGGCTTCACTCTCTTGGTGAGTTTCATACTAACTTTCAGATGATGGAGCTGAAGTTTAAATCCGAGGGCAGGAATGTGATTTTGAGGGGATTATCTATAGGAGCACCTAGGATGGTTACAACCGAGGGGATGGAGAGGACATTTTGACATGGTGAGGAGTTTTATTATTATGGATCGAGGCAGAGTATGATGGATGTGGATGTGACTAGCAATGTTTCACATGAGATAGTTACAGAGATTGGGGTTACAAGTTCAAATCATCTGAGTTTATCATTATGTTGGTTATCTAAGGGGTCGGTAAGCTAGAGATCTCATTTTCTTGTTAAGTACTCCAAGAAATGACGCACTTGTGAGATTCTATATGGTCACATACAAGATGACACCTATAGATTGGAGGATGAGATGATATTCTATCATTGCAGATTAGACCTTGTGTCAGACTCAGGGTTGAGGATGGAGATATTGCAACATATGCATTATTATTTCGTGACCGGACACTTGAGCTGTGATGAGACCTACAAGCTCATATCAGAGAGGTTCATATGGCATAGGTCTAGGGAGGATATCCCCAACTTCATACAGGGATGTACGGTTTTTCATTATAACAAATCAGAGCTTACAGGTTCATCATGTTTTGAGTCAACATGGGATAGTACTCCTATGTATTTTACTGCTTCTAGGCACGGTGGTCATTTCACCCATGTGATAGTCAGTGGAGGGATAGAGTTGACTCAGTTCCTTGGTTATTCAGTAGGTTATCACTCATCACATGAGGTGAACTATGTGGAGTTGACATTGTCGGTTGACTATGTACTGGAATCTTGGGATTTTTCCCCCACGGGACACATTGAGATACATTATGAGGAGTTGCACTCTCACACCAATGTGGGTCATGTGGGAGAGTTGGCACACTTTTTGCGTATACAAGTTATTTTACAGGTTAATCCAGGGAATTCTACAGGATTCGGAGTGGACTTTCGTACCTAGGAGTTAATCAGAGAGATAGTGACGAGCCCCAAGATGTGGACATCAAAGTGGTAGGGATTGGACAGATTGACAATCCTGATGTGGGTACCAGTGGAGAGTCGATTTGGGTATCATTCTACTTCACGGACAACATTTCTCTCGATATAATATAGAGGTCATGATGACTACATGGGGTTTCCTGGTTACTTTAGATTACACCGATCCTTGGTTGACGGTAGGGGAGATGGAGAAACTTACGACATGGTTCAGATTCTGTAGCATGATAAGATAATGCTTGGGGTCAAGTATTTCTCGAGAAGGGAGGATTGTAATGTCCCCTTTTCCAATGCCCAAGTCCTAAGGGCCAGGTCGAGTCCAAACTGTTGTCATACCCAAGGGGTTGTGGACATTGGGAGCTATTGGGAAGGGATATTACAGTCCACGTGGTTCTAATATCCATGTTTTGCATTTGGGGGTCACTTTTGGACCATGGCGACTTAAAAGGGAAAAAGTAACTTTAGTTACTTTTATTTTATTGGCACCTCCATGGAATAAAATGTGCCTAGGGTTATTGGGGCTTGTTTGCCGAGGAGAAGTATATAAGGAGTGAGGAGAGTAAGGAAAGAAATTTTTTTGGCATACATTTTATTGACCCTTCATGTGCAACTGTTATTTACGCATCTACAACTTATCGAGTGAAATCCCACATGGACCCTAGCTTTGGTGGTGAGAGACCCGTCCCTAGCTAGCAAGGCATTCTTTAGTAGTGAGAGATCTACCCTAGTCTGTCATCTTGGAGCCGCCTTCTAGGTTGTGTTACAGAGAAATTATCAGAGGTTTCAGAGGAAGGAATTTGAGGGTTTTGGGGGCATTTGGGGAAGATAATCAGAGGGTTCCAGATTAGATTTACAGCAGCCATTTGGGCTGGTCTTAACATTACTTTGAAGGCACCTCCATCATTTTCCAACCCCTTTCCAAGAAAGGTGACTTGCAGCCTTTATTTGGAGGGTTTTCCAATTGGTCCCTTTCAGATCTAAAGGTTGAAATGTCATTTCCTATACCTGTTAATGTTATTTCCAAAGATTCTTAATTTTGCTAGTGTACTTCGAGAGTTGTAATCCTCTGAAGTTTTCCAGCTGTCTACGGCACGCTGTGCTTTTTCTGGCAGCATTTTAATTTGTGTAAAATTCCAAAAATAGTTTTATTATGTCCTATATAATAATATCAAGCTCTCTTTAAATTTTCAAGTAATTCGAGTGGATATTTTGGGAGATATTGATTTTATTTAGTTTGTTTTCCTTACTGTAAAAATATGCATAAATCAATATTTTATTTGGCTGCAAACTTTCAATATTTGGTGCATTTTTAAGTGGTATCCCATAAGGGATATTTCATTTTTCTAGTACAAAAATTTTTAATTTTGAAAAATAACAGAGCTTTGACCGTGCGCTCCCCAACTACCTCAAAAAATATCGAAATTTAGATTATTATTTTTTGAATATGTATAGAATTAGGCCTAGTTTGGGCTAATATAATTTTTTTTTCAATTTTGATGAGCCAAAGATACACGATGAATGATAGACATTCTTAAACTTCAATAAATAGCTACAAAAAAGCATAGTTAGAAAAAAAAATAAAAATGGAATCCTTATATTAGTCATAAAATTTGAAAAATTATATTTTTAGAAAGAAGAAAATATTCTCTACATTGTATTCATATTTTTATAAAACCAATCAATTGTTTTAATTTGATTTATTATGGCAGAAGTGGGATTTTAGCATTTTTCTATAAAAACATATTGTTTGTTGTGTTTGTGCAGGTCCATGCCTCAAGCTTAGGGATCCAAACCAAATCCAAGCCTTGAAGCATGCCTTGGAAAAAGGAAAAACAAAAAATGCATATGCATTCCACATAATATAGACATTATATGTGCTTTTGGCATACTTTTATTTAAATTTATTTTAGTAAATATAAGAAATTAGGGTCACTCTACACCTTATGGAACTAGTCTCACAGCTTCATGAGTCACGATTTAGGAGATAGTTTTTTATAGTATAATTTGGCCAGTACATAGGTAACTTTTCAGGATTTCAACATTCAACCTAAATCTTTTAGCGTTTAAATTCTACAATCAAAACCCTAAACCCTAAACCTTAGGCCCTAAACATAAATATTAAACCCTAAACATTGAGTCCTTAACCCTAAATCCTATGCCCTAAACCCTAAAACTTAAACATTCATCCCTTACCCGTGAACCCTAAACCCTAAGCCTTAAGCCCTAAACCATAAACCATAAACCATAAAAACTAAATCCTAAACCTTAAACCCTAAACCTTAAATACTAAATCCTAAACCCTAAACCATGATCCCTAAACCCTAAATCATGGACATTAAATCTTGAACCCTTAACACTTAACCCTAAACCCTAAACCTTGAACCCTAAACCCTAAATCCAGAGCCCTGAGCTCTAAACCCTAAACCTGAAACCCGTAACTCCTAACCCTGAACCCTAAACCCTAAACCCTAAATCCTAAACCCTATTCCCTATGCCCTAAACCCTAAACCTTAAACATTCATCCCATACCCGTGAGCCCTAAACCCTAAACCCTAAGCCCTAAACCCTAAACCTTAAACCCTAAACCATGAATCATGAACCATGAGCCCTAAATGGTAAACCCTAAACCCTAAAAACTAAATCCTAAACCCTAAACCCCCACCCCTAAACCCTAAACACCAAATCATAAACTTTAAACCCTGAGTGTTAAACCCTAAACCCTATACCTTAAAGCCTAAACTTTAAGCCCTAAACACTAAACCCTAAAACCAAAATAATAAACTATAAACCATGAAAATTAAATATTAAACCCTAAACACTTAACCCTAAACCCTAAACCTTGAATCCTAAGCCCTGAGCCATAAACCCTAAACCCTAAATCCAAAGCCATGAGCTCTACACCCTAAACCTTAAACCCATAAACCTGAACCTCAAACCTTGAGCCATAAACCTTGAACCATGAACCCTAAACCCTAAGCCCTAAGCCCTAAGCCCTAAACCCTAAGCCTTGAACCCTATACCCTGATCCCTGAACCCTAAACCCTAAACCCTAAACCATGTAACCTAAGCCATAAACCCGAAACCCTAAACCCTAAACCTTGAGCCCTAAACCCTAAACCTTAAGCCCTAAATGCTAAACCATGAACCCTGAACCCTGAACCCTAAACTATAAACCCTAAATCCTAAACACTAAATCCTAAATCCTAAAACCTAAACCCTTAACCTTAATCCCTAAAGCCTAACCATAAACCATAAACCCTAAACCCTAAACCCTAAACCTAAACCTAAATCCTAAACCATTAACTATAAACCTTGAACCATAAACCCTAAACCTTAATCCATGAACCATGAGCCCTAAACCCTAAACCCCAAACCCTGAGCTGAAAAACCTAAACCCTAAACCCTAAACCCTAAACCCTGAGCTTAAAAACCTTAAACCTTAAACCCTAAACCATGAGCCATAAACCCTAAGCCCTAAACCATAAACCTTAAACCCTAAATATTGAGCCTTAAAACCTAAACCATAAACCCTAAACCATAAACATTGAATCCCTAAACCCTAAACCCTAAATCTAAACATTAAACCCTAAAACCTAAACTATGAAACCTAGACCTTGAACCCTGAGCCCTAAACCCTAAACCCTAAATCCCAAACCCTTAACCCTGAGCCATAAACCCTAAATTCTAAACCCTAAACCATAAATCATAAAATGTGAACCCTAAACCCTAAGCCCTAAGCCCTAAACCCTAAAACATGAACCATGAGCCCTAAAAACTAAACCCTAAACCTTGAGTCCTAAACCCTGAACCATGAGCCCTAAATCCTAAACCCTAAATCATAAACCCTAGCCCAAAGGAAATTCCTAATAATATCGTTAAGTGTGTTTCAGTGTGTATGGAATAATGTCTAAGGTGATCGATCAACTCATTTAGTTTTGATGAGAGACTACTTCCTCTAAAGGCTTAAAAAGACCATTTTGGCCATTTTGTAGCTATTTGAACACCATTTAGAAGTTTTTAGAGAAAATATAAAGCATCTGAGGGTGATTTTATAGATAATTGAAGATGTCTATGTAAATGTAGGAAATTTTAGGAAATAAAAATCTCATTAAGGAGCAATTTGTTTAAGGCCGAGTTTTAAGGTGCAGGGAATGAAAGCTAAAACAATAAAAGTTGACTTCTCTAGATAATTCTAGGAGTTTTAGAAAGACTTAGGATGAAACAAAATAGGATTTGGAAGGATATTAGGATACTATATAAGGTGGAATAATTAACATTTATTCAAGGCTTAAATATTTCTTTAGGTACTACAAAACTATTCAGTTGCCCCTCTAAGTTCAAAATGAAATAGGACATAAATGTTGAGTTGCAAGTAGAATTAGATTTTTAGAATAGTTTCATTGATCGTAAAATGTGATTTGTAGTGTTTCAGTGAAGTATGGAGCTTAAGAATATGTAACTCATACTAAAATTTCATTCAAGGATTCATCCCCTATCTAGAGGAGGAAACCCATTTCCATGAGGAGAAACTTGAAAAAAAAATGTCCATGTACCATAAGCATGCTTACACCCAGGTTTCATCTTGGTTAATAAATTGAATTGCGAAGGATTCATCATATTTAAAGGTGAAATTTGGAGCTCAAGGAGTGATTTGATAATCATCATATCATGACTCTAACATTGTACCCAAATCTCTCCAAAGAACAAGCTAAAATGAGCTAGTCATGCCACTGAGGTATCTAGGACCATCATGTGTGAAGTATTAAGGCATTGTCTATCTCCATGAGATACATATGAGAAAATAAAAGTATGAGAATCTTGAATTTTATCCCATGAAATGATGAATTTAGATCCAGGAAAGGTGAAGGGATGATATTTATATGGAGCACCCTATTTCTAAGAATGATCAATCATCTGAGTTCACTTGATGCAATTCACTTGGTAATATTCGTAAAAACTCATTCAACACCTAGTAGTGTGATCAAACCTTAAGGAGGAGACTTATTACAATCACCTCATTTTTTCCATAGGACAAGAATCCCATTCAGGGAGCAATCCTCTATCTACAAAGTGAGGATCTCATTTTAGTAAGAAGTAGAAAAGTATCATAGAGCTGATTCGTGGTCACTAAAGTGAATTATGGACCAAATTTAAAAATTGGTACCAATTCAAGCAGTGGTAGGGCCAAAATCTAATCTAGAAGGTAATAAAACCTACAAAACGACTATATGTTTTCCTAAAACAAAGACCAACTACAATATATATGGCTTGAAAGTTTTAGGTCATTGTTGAAATTTTGAAAATGAGTAACTACTGACTAGGTTAGATTTTTAAAAATGATCTTCTAGATTATAAATGTCAGAGGTACGAGACCACTTCCATCAGGGGCAGAGTGACCCTAACTTCTTATATTTACTAAAATTTAAATATGGCTCCTTCAGGCCCTCCTAAAATTCATATAGCTCAAAATGCATACATGTTTCATAGTACTAGAAACATGTATGCATTATAATGCGTACACATTTTAGGTTTGTAAATTACCAAACCAAAAAAACATAACACGAGTGCGTTATTGCAAAACATGATCGCGTTTTTCTCATTTTCACTTTTTGGCCCCCCAACTTGGTGCACTCACCCTTTGATATATAGTGATTGGTATGTGTAGGATCATTCTATTATTTATTTGAATGTATGGTGAATGTGTAATAATTGTTTAGATTTTTGTCTTCTTTTGGTTTTCATTAGCTCAATTAATGTAAATTATGGAAACACCTTGCCCAATGGATTCATGTCAATGGCCTTAGCTCATCTGATCACATTCTTATGTTAATATTTCCATTCACCTCCATACGTTTACTGAAATCTCACTATATATATGTTAATCCTTTAAATATTTAAGCCATAAAAAAATTTGGATTCAAATATTTTGTTGATCTTGTGAGTAATTATCTTATAGTTATGGATATCTTTGTCATTAAAATATGTTTGAGTGCAACCTTTTCCTAGTTTCAAGTATCTTTGCAAATTTCCTTCCAGTGATAAAAAATTGGGTGGGAATTTATAGTGGTTAGGCTACTTGGGTGGGTATGTTGTGTTATATTTGTCTAATCTGTGTCTTTTGACATCATTTGGGTTGCTGAGGGGTCTCTCGCCTATGTACCACAGAGCTTGAAGAGTAGGATGTTAATTACCCTCCCATTTTGACCTAAAATTTGTTATTCCAACTGAAGAAGCAACTCGCTACAATGAACTATCCTACTATCTTTATTGATTTAAACCTCAATACATATTTAAGAGCCAAAAAAATTTCCATTCAATAGTAATTCTCTCTTTCAATGATAGTAACCAAACACCTTGTCAACTACTGATTTTTGCGAGACACATTGACAACACTTTTATGAGCTAGTTCCAAGTTCCTTTGTGAATTGTAATATCTCCTTTAGTAAAAAACATGTTAGATATTTCCATTGTGCAATTTATAGCTATATTTCTCTATTTTTTCTCTAGAATCTACCATTAACCATAATTTAGGTCATATTATTGTATTCACTGTAATGATTTTATGATCTAAAATATGACACATGTTTGATACTTTTAGATGATTTATCTAAACACATTCAAGGTTCCATTCATCAAAATGTAGGTACGGAAAGCAATTTTACATTAAAGATGCACTAAACTAAGTACACCTAATTTAGAATTTAGATATAAAAAATATAAATATGAATATCATATACCTGATTGTATAAATATTTGTAGGTTATTTAGAACTAGGATATCAAGAAATAATAACAAATTCTTAAAAAGACTATAAAATTAGGGTTTTTTAGTATAATACTTAATTTGGTACAAATGTGGAGACAATCGTCAGTATCAGGCAGAAGAGAATGGATCTAAAAATCAAGATAAATTGATTTGTCTTGGAAGACAACCTCGAAAACTGCCATGACCATAATTCTAAAGATCATGAAACTAGTTGAATGGAATGCAACAAATTTGAAAAAGGACTTCTACAAAACATGTGAAATTCCTATACATCAGAAACTGTTCTCATTTTCTCTGGTTCTGTCACAAATCACTAAACTTTATCCCTCTTTGGTCCAAACCCTAATATGGCCTTAACTCTTTGTAAAACCTAGAATAAATGAGGGATGTTAATGGGGGCTTGTGTTGTCCTTCCATTAAATCAAAATCAACACTCAATGCAACTCTACATTCAAGTATATACAAATTTCCTAACCTTTATATTTCAATGCACACAACTAGTAGAGGTTGGAGTGAATCTCTTGATGCTTGATTTCAACTTTTGATATGAGGATGTTTAAGGTAATAATAAAATTTGCTCTTATAATTTTGACATCAGTCTCATGTGAAAATAAATTAAATATGTGATTAACCCTATGATTGTGTTAAATACACTAGTACAACTTTGTATTTATAGACTTCCTGAATTCAAATGAGGACCCTATTAGTGTGTAAGCCAATACATACGTAGAAAAATTGACAAGCAAAACCATAAACCTAGCGGAATTTAAAATTATGGAGTAGAATAACAAATACAGTGACAATTTTTGTAATGGATCCAAAACTGGGTAAGTGTAGCAAGTTGGGGGACAAAAAATGGATCATAAGTAGACGTCATATTGTAAATAACAACATAATATCAACTTGTAGGGATTAAGAGCAATGCATACACTAAAAATTAGAAAAACTTATATGAATATGATTCGTAGAATTCGGAATCTAGTTTCTAAACTACTAATTTTTTTTTAAAATGGACAAGTTTAGCTATATTAAACACTCAAAATTCAATGACTTGGTATTTTTTTTAAAAACGCCCATAAGATTGTAGTCCGTTTACCCACGATTTGGATGACCAAAAATTTATATATATATATATATATATATATATATATATATATATATATATATATTTCCTTTGGTGAGAAGTTAGATGCCGCTATCTATCTTGTGATAGATTTTATTTTGTATTTTTTTGAGTAATATTTTTTTTTTAATTTTTTCCGTGAAAGTGGCTTGAAAACATAAAGAAAACAGAGCACTTTCCGTTTGCCCGCCATAACTTCATCAAAACATATTGAAATCAAATAATTTTTTTTATAATTTTTTTTGAACAAGTATAGAATTTCACCATGGTTGGGATGGTATAAGTTTTATCACATTCTGACAAGTGAAATAAAATTTGCAGTCTTAAACATAAACATAAACATTCATGGGAAAAAAATGTCTTAAAGACCTACTATTAGTAAAAAATTATAAAATGACATTTATCCTATTTTATTCACTATAAAATCAATATTTCTACAACGATAATAGTCTCCCCTACGCAATGGTACCACTTTATGACATATTTTTGACTTTTTGGCATGATTCAAGTTTGCGAAAGACTAAATTTGATGTTTTGTTGTTTTTGATGTAAAATTCAGGATTTGATGTCCACTTAATTATCCCCCAACTTACTACACTTACCCAACTAATTAACAAGATTTGTATTGGTACGAAAATAGTCACTATCCCAATCCAAGCCAAAATAAAGAAGGAAAACAGAAACTTAAACAAAAAAGAAATAGAAATAAACAAAATTAAAAAACAAAAAATACAAAAAAAAAAAAAAAACAAAAAACAAATTATTTATTAAATTAATTTGTTAAAAACATGAAAACTAATTTTAAAATCAAACATTATAGCAAACAAATATACATAAAAATCTAAATTAAACGAATTATCAATATACACATGAGTACACTAACATGATGACAATTAACAATCTTATCTTATATGAAAAGTAAGTGTCCATACTTTGATAAAAAAAAATATGTTTGATATAATAGATCTTTCTTTTTTGTCTTTTAAAAACAATTTGAATAAAGTGATAGCGAAGTCAAGGATATGAAAAGTAGTTGTCTACCTATATATTTAAAAAAATGTAAGACATAATGGCAAAAGTTTGTCTTTTAAAGGTAATGTGAGTAGGATGAAAACTATATTAGGTGGACATAGATATAAAGTGTTAAGCCATATTTATTCCAAATAATACCCAAGTCACTTAGTCTTTTCTTCATAAACAAACTTAAGTATTACGGAAGTTAAGTATATGAAATTTGACCATGGGCGTGTTCATTTAATCATATGATTATAAAAATGTTACAATGTCTTTTCTATCTATGTATATGTCATTTCAATAAATAAATTATGTGATTAATTATAGCGATTTGTCTTTTTTTAAATATTTAGTAATATTTAATCAATTTATATCTAACTTTTTAATATCGATAAGAGCTCTACAATAATAATTAAGTGGTGGTGTGAGTTTTTGTACATAAACAATTATTTCAACATTTATTAGACTATCACATAATAATTTTAAGAATAAATTTGACTTCTACAATAATAATTAAGTGGTGGTGTGAATTTTTGTACAGAAACAATTACTTCAATATTTATTAGACTGTCACATAATAATTTTAACAATAAATTTGACATCTACTTCCGTCTCACTTAAAAATCTTTTTCTTTTTACTTTATGAAGTCAAACATTAATACAATTAAATTAATATTAATTATCTTTAAAAAATAATGAAATTATTATTTGATAGAATATATATGAAATCTTAAAATCAATATATTTATCAATGTTTTTAAGAAATTAAAATATATACTTAAAATATATGCACTACATGAAATATATGTTTGTTTACAAGTATACTAATTGATGTTGTTGAATATTTGGAAAAGGAAATCATAAGTACCATGTATCCACTTGAATCTTTAGGAGGTTCGGATTTTCAACAAAGTACCAAATGCCCGTACGCACGCGTGTTTTAAAGAAAAAGATATATCCTTTTGGCTGAATTATATTACTTGTGGGGTCTACGAGCAAGTGGGTTTGTTAGGTATATTGCAACTATCACAAATAATACATTGTTCCTAAGCCCATGTGAAGTCATCATAAGATGTACTTCCCCTTATGCCATAAATTGGATAAATAAAGGAATTATCTTTTTTTCCTTGTAAGGCAATTCTACTATAGGCATCATATTTGTTTAACTAGTTGTTATTTTTTGAACTTTTTAATCAATTAAAGAGTGTTATTTTCATCAAATAAATATACAATTATGACATTAATAAATATTAGTAAAGCTGTATAATTTTTAACAAAATAATTACACAAATTTATTTATCTTTCATTTGATTGGCTTATGAATCAAGATGTTATTCCAGCATTCACTATTTTCAAGAAAAAAGTGATTTCATCACATTTATTGTATTTACTGATATTCACATGCGTGAACGATCAGTGAGGCTGTTTTTTGTGTGGCGGTTGATTTTACTGTTCTCAGCCATTCCAGCAGCCATGATTTTAATGATAGAGGCCTCCATCACCATCACCATCATGATTTTAATTTATAGATTTTTATATAAATTATAAAAATACATATGTTAAAAAAGATATAATAAATAAAATAATTAATAAAAATTACACTATTTTATGTTTTTGAAGGGCAGTATTGAAAAGCTACGGTCACCCAAAAATTGTTTGACAGGCATAGGTGGCCGTCAAATTTAACCTCTTTTACAGCTCGTTCAGATGTTCTCTTAGTGCTCCGTTGGTTCTATCTTCTACAGGGCAACGAAACCGGTTAAAAATATATATACATAAACAACAAGAAATTGTTGATTTCAACTTTTAAGGGAAGTTACTATGTATGAGCAGGAAATCTTTACAGGGAGGCTGAGTTGAGGTTGCTGGAGACAGAGAATAAGACATGATTCATCGCATTCACCATTCTGGAAAACACGCCCCATGACGAGATCCTGTTTCACCAACTGAAGGAGTAGTAGATCACTGTGAGATGCCGCTATGTGCAGTACAGTCGAGTAACCTCTTGCAGAACCTTCAGGGAAACTCCCTTCACCAGCCTGTTAAGCACACACACGTCTCCCATTTTTGATGCTGCTTCCTCTCATGGGAAACGTACAATACCGCTGTATATTATAGCATTGTGAGTGTGTAGTGCGTGTGATTGAGTTTAGACTTCATTTCTAAGTCATATTTTTCATGAGTGTGTAGTGCGTGTGATTGAGTTTAGACTTCATTTCTAAGTCCATGTGGGATTGAATAGTCTTATCGCTTCACATTTGTTTTCATACTTTGCAGTTGTAAAGTGTTTTACAAAATGGTTGAACAAGATATCATCTTGTGCAATGTGATTATGAGCCAAGGCATGGGTTTCCTCATGAGACATTGACATTCTTTCACCAACTAGAGGCAATGAGTGTCTATCTCAATCGGCACACCTTTTTCAACATTCTATTAGCCTGTACATTACATTTTTTGTTGCCATAGTACTTGGCAGCTTCAAGAAATGAATTTACTGATGACACATTAACATTATTTCACCAAACATGAGCAACATGTGTCCATCCCATGATTCACTTTTTCCAACATACTACTAGACATCACATTACATTTTTTTGTTGCACCACTACTTTGTAGCATCGCTACTCTTGTTTGTTAGGATTTTTACATGTATTGCATTACTATCATTTCGGGGTGTTTGGCCCTCGTCATACCATTTCTTGTGGTATTTTTTTCTCCGCATGCGCTTACATTTACTTTGTTTTTTAAGCATTTCTATCTTTGGGTAGACATTATATAAATGATCTCTCATTCACATAGTCTGGTTATTTCGACTGTGATGGATTGTGATGATGCTTTTAGGGAAGCAATCGAGGAAGTACATGCCAAAAGTATTCCATGAGGTAATGTTTTTGCACCCACTATTACTTGTTGAAGAGTTTAATAATGCATGTCATTGCCTTCAGCGGTTTTGCATGATATGCCATTTTGTTGGAAGGATTCCATTAGAAAGCATACTTCGCTCTTGGATGCAAATAACTTGGTCCCAGTTTGGTATGAAGTTGGACTCCGACCAGAATCTAACCAAAGGGTTTTTCTTGTTTTGTTTTGTTGACCCCGCTAATGCGGTTGTGGTGTTGAATAAGTCCACCTGGTATATTCGCATTTCCCTCCTCATTACATCTCCTTAGACTTGCAAGTTCATGGTTTCTGAGTATATGAATTTTAAGGTCCTGATATGGGGGGATTTTTGGGGCCTTCCCATGTCATGTTATCACTTTTTGGACATCATTTCTTCCTCCATAAATCGGGTCATTACCAAAGAACCTCTTCGGTTCTATGTTGCCAAACCTTAACGACGAGTATGTGTCGAGGTCGACCTTTCTCGTGACCTCAAGGAAACCATTAACATCTAGGTGGGGGAATACATTTAATAGGTGGTTTACATTTACTTTCCCAACCCTTGTTTTTGATGCAAATCTAGAAACCATAAGATCAAGGATTACCCTTTATTAATTGAGTGTAATAATTTTTTTTCAAAGCCCAATATTGTGCCTTCTTAGGCATTATACGAAGATGGTTGGACCATTGTGGGTCATTAAAAATTTCCATAACAAAGCCCCCATTCCCCACTCTTCTTCCAACACACCCAAGACCATTAAACCACAAGCTGGACAATTTCTAGTTGCGGAAGCCCTTCTTAAGTCCATTCGCACTTCCCTCTCCAATCTTTCTATGGCTTCCATCTCACCATCATAGGAGATATTTTTTATCACTCCACCAAAATGTTCTCCTTCTTTTGGTGCTATTGTGGAGTTAAAAGGATTTCAAACTATTTTACAAGATAAGGGTGGTTTTTTGTTTGGCTCATAGCTTCTAGTTTCTCCCCGCCTAATAGGAACTCACGCTCTCCCAACACTCCTTACCACCTTGAGGAAGGTGAGATTGTGCCTTCTATCAAATAGAAATCTCATTAGAGTGAATTATTGTTTTCTAACTAGCAAAAAATTTTGTAGAACAATTATGATTCCCTTTTGGGTCTAAATTTAGAGGATATATCTCTAAATTCTCATTTTCAATTAATAGTTTCTCCTAGAATGTTAGGGGTCTAATAGAATCCACTCACAAGTACACTGTATAAGATTTTAGGATATAATTTCTAGAGATGGACATTCTATGTTTACAAGAAGATAAGGTGATAGGCTTTATGCTATCCATGATCACTGATTTTATATGGCTAAATAGATTAGCTCTGACTAGTCATCATGGGCATTTATATGGTGGAATTACAACATTTATTTCCATTAAATAGAGGCCTCATTATGTTAATATTGGATGTGACCAGATAAATCACGCCTTATGGGCGTTATTCAACATTCATAATCACTGTTTTGGAGTAGTTAATGTTTATGCATCCAATGATGTGATTGAAAGGATGATGATCTGGCATTGGATTGCTTACAAGGTCCCTAATCCTCATTGAGTGATTTGTGGAGACTTTAATATGGTAGAATTTCTTATTGACAAGATAGGCCTTTTACCCATGCATTGGATTGATAGCAAAAGGGAAGCCTGGATGTATATGCGCAATAAATATGTGTTTTATGACCCCAAATGTTTCTCTTCATTTTGTCTCTGTCGTTTAGTACACTTCGTCTAATTTATGCCAAGGATATGAATGTCTCTTTAAGTACCTCGATTGTGCCATGTTGTTAGAGTAGCCTTTTTTCTCCTTTATCATTGATTTTCAATTATTGGTGGAATTTTTTCGGATTTGGTCCTTTCCGACCACTACCCCATCCTCTTTAGGCTCGAATGGAATTTTTGGCGGCCAAATATTCACACTACTTGGTTTTATCGAGAAACACTTCTCTATTGCATCACATTGCCACCCTTCACCATATTAAGCAAGTATGAGGCCTCGTGGCATGCCCAATTGGAAACACATGATGGATTGCATGGTGGACAGATGCCATTTGGTGGTTGACGTGTTTTTTGCATGCCTTTGGGCATCAACTGGCCCTTATTCGGCACAACTCTTACTCTGTCACTACCTATGAGCTAAGCCACTCCTTAGCCACTCTGGAGAAAACTCCCTTTGATGGAACTTTGCAGGGATAAGTGATGAATCTTAGGCAACACATCAAATTATATATACTTACAATGTTAGAGGCTCTCAGATCAAAGCTAGATTACATTGGCCCTTAAAGTGGGTGATCAAGTTTCCAAGGAATTCTTTCATTCCCTTAAAGCCAAACATTCCCACTAAAAAATCAAATCTATCTAGGAAGGCTCCCTTTGTCTATCTGAAGTATTAAAGATGGTGTATTAAAGAGCCTATGAAACTTTTTTGGTTTTTCCAAAAAGATTAGGCCATCTAGGCCTAGATTTATGAATTCTTTCATCCACTTCAATCAAAACCCTTCCTTTGGAAAAATATTTTACTAGGGGATTGGACAAGATTTCCCATAGACTTCACCAAGTATAGCATGATTTCAGAGTCGAAATCCTTTTTTATTTGGAAAGAGATAAACGCTTCTCTTTTTACTCGTAAAATTGTATATTACAGTATCTTGTGTTTTAACAAAGTCATGATTGTTTCCAAAAAAAAATTTTCTAGATTCAATTTCAAGCTCAAAATATGGCACTAGAATAGGCCCACCTCTAAACTATTCTAGACCATTGAGGTGATTCCCCTTGCATAGTTTCTCATGTTCCACCACCCTTTTCCAGTTAGGCTCCCTCTCCTAGGGGTCATGTTTGTCAGTAGATTCACTCTCATCACTACTCGCGCTAAACATTTGGGTAGAGCTCACCTCCTCACTGACACTCTCTTATTATGGCTCAGCAGAGAGGGTGGGGATATTTTCCTCCTTACCATCACAACTCGTTACCGACACTAAATACCAAAATTTTTCCTCAACTGAATTTAGCCATTTCATTGGCTCGAAGGTAAGGAATCAAATTGATGATCCATAGGAGGGATCTTCCACCACTACCACTGGTTTGGATCTCATTCCTAATGGGAAAGATCTTCTGGGATGAAGATGGGGAAATCTTGATGATTGTGATATTCTTCCTTTGACACTCTTTACGGCTATGACCTAATGTATTGATGTTATAATTGGTTTTTTCTTGTGGGCTTTGTTATTGGTTTTTGTTTCCTATTCCTTTGGGCATGTATGAAATTGAAGCGTGCTTCCATAATTCTTGTTATTTTTTGTGAATGGTTGTGTTATCTTATTTATTTGTAATATAGAGATTATTTCATCAAAAAAAAATGACGAGAAAACAAGGATTCAACATAGATATTTAGCATATATGCCCCATGATAGAATTGTGATTTAATTTAAATTGAATTAAATCTTAATTTTTGAGTAACTAATGATATTTTGATGATAAACTATGTAGTAAGATGCAATAAATAATCATATACAATATGAAACCCTAAACAATAAAGAGAGAGAAGGTGACTTAGTTGATTTCTAAGAGATCTAAGATGAGAATATGTTGGAATAGATTGGGAAGAGTGTCTTCAAGGCTCATGTTAGGTTGTGGAGCTTGTTTTCATGTGAGAAAGTGTTGAAGACTGTACACTAAGAGTACTATACACTTTCCACAGTTGTCTGGCCAGGGTTCAGGGGCAGTAGCCCCTGAAATCCTGAATTTTTTTTGGCCTTAAAACATGCCCGATATACAGGGAAATGTGATTTTATCAGATGGGCGGGATTTTTGACACATAGGTTTATGGGATGGTTTTGGCCCATGGTTTTGATACCCACGGTTTTGTAAAACTACTTAAGTAGTTATCTATTTATATGGTTTTGTGCATATGGTAGATATAATGTAACATTGCAGATGTGTTTTGAATTCAGGTGTGAATTTTGTAGAGTTTGTTGAGCATAGCTCCAAACAGATCTGGGTATTGTATTGAGAGAGTGATGGCTTGTAATAAAATCTTAGCAAGTGATTCTTGGTGGACGTAGCCCAAATTGGGTGAACCATGTTAAATACTGTCTCTTTGTGTTGTGTTATTTTATTCTACACTTTTATTTGAGATCTGTAATAATATCTGCATATTAGTTTCTACTGTTGCGACTCTGTGAGGGATCATTCCACATATTTTATCCCTTATTACCTAACAATTGGTATCAGAGCCTGGTTTGGTTTGCTAAAGTGTTGAATCGCAAGGAAATTTTTATCTTGAGTGGGAGCTATGGTAGATTATAGAAGATCTAGGGTTGATAAATTCAATGAGCAGAATTTTAGTCTTTGGAAGATGTAGATGGAAGATTACCTTTATTATAAGGATCTTTATATTCCACTGTCTGAGAAGGTGAACAAACCCTTAAGCATGAAGGATGCAGAATGGGATTTGCTGGATAGGAAGGAACTTGGAAAAATTTGGTTGTGTCTTGCATCTTCGGTATTATTTAATGTTTCAAAGGAAAAGACTACAAAATAGCTAATGGATGCATTAGGGAAGTTGTATGAAAAACCCTCTGCCTCTAATAAGATATTTTTAATGAAAAAGTTATTTAATATGAAGATGTCTGAGAATGGTTCAGTAGCAGATCATTTAAATAATTTTAATATGGTTGTAAATATGCTAGTTTCGGTTACAATATAATTTGATGAAGAAGTTGGGGATTTTTTAGTTCTGTGCTCTTTACCTGAAAGTTAGAATAGCTTGGTAATGGCGGTAAGCAACTCAGTTCTAGCTAACTCAAAGTTGAAGTTTGAGGATGTTGTAGGGGTGATTCTAAGCGAGGAAATGTGAAGAAAAAGCTCTAGTGAATCTTCTACTTCAAGGAATGCTTTGACAGGGGAAACTAGAGGGAGATAGAAGAATAGAGGAAGCTGTGGAAAATCAAAGGATCGGGTAAGGTCAAAATCCAAAAGCAAGATAGCATGTTGGCACTGTGGAAATTCTGCGCATGCAAAGAAGGACTATTGGGAGCTTTGGGACAAGAAGAAACAATAGGAAGAAAACAAGGAGGCAAATGTGGCAACGGGTAATGTATGCCAGGATGCTTTGATTCTTTCTTCGCACAATATTACTGAATCTTGGATTTTAGATTCGGGGGCTTCTTTCCATGTTACTCCATAAGGCATTATTTTGTTGATTATGTTCAAGGAGATTTTGGGCATGTTTTTCTTGGTGATGATGAGCCTTGCAGCATAGTTGGAAAAGGTTTTGTTCAGATTAAGATTCAGAATGGGAATACTTGGCTATTGAAGGATGTCAGACATGTGCCTACATTAAGACAAAATTTGATATCGATAGGGTAGTTGGGAAGTAATGGTTGTATTGTGATATTTACAGCTGACTCTTGGAAGGTTACCAAGGGTGCTCTTGTGGTGGCAAGAGGTAAGAAGGTTGGAACCTTGTATTTAACCACTTATAGCACTAATGTTTGTAATCTTGTGGCTTCAGAAGTAAATACAATATTATGGCACTATAGGCTTGGTCATATGAGCCATAAGGGCATGGAGATCATAAAGAAGGATTTTCCCGGATATACAGAAACATGTTTGGGGTTCTGTGAGGACTGCATATATGGGAAATAGAAGCGAGTAAGGTTTCTCAAGGTTGGACCTACAAAGAAAGAGAGTAAGTTAGAGCTGGTGCATTCTGATGTGTGGGGGTGAACTCAGGTATCATCTCTTGGGGTTCAAGTTATTATGTTACTTTTATTGATGATGCAACAAGGAAATTTTGGGTTTATTGTATTAGAAACAAATCTGATGTATTTGACACTTTTGTTAAATGGAAAGCCTTGGTAGAGAATGAAACAGGTCTTAAGCTAAAATGTCTTAGGTCAGATAATGAAGGGGAGTATTGCAGTAATGAATTTGATGATTACTATTCTAAGAATGGAATCCATAGGAAAAAGACGGTTCCAGGAAATCCGTAGCATAATGGGGTGTCAGAAAGGATGAATAGAACAATAATGGAACGTGCTAGGAACATGAGGTTACATACATGACAACCTCTTTCTTTTTGGGCAGAAGTGGTGATCATAGCTGTGTACTTGATAAACATAGGACCCTCAAGTGCCTTGGATGGAGGAATACCTGAGGAGGCTTGATATGGTAGGAAAGTTGATTATTCATTTCTTAGAGTATTTGGATGTGAGGTGTTTGTCCATATAGATAAGGATGATAGGACCAAGCTAGAGGCTAAATCATTAAAATATACTTTCATTGGTTATGGTGGTGATGACTTTGGATATAAATGTTGGAGTATTAAGGACAAGAAAATCATTTGATCTAGGGATGTGGTCTTTAATGAGAAAGTCATGTATAAGCATTAGTTGCAGGAAAACAAGGAAGAATCCAAGAAAGAATATGCAATGGTAGAGGATCTTCCAGATGGGAAAGTGACACATGAATCAGTTCAGGAACCTCCTCAACAGGAACCCCAAGCTCCTATATTGAGGAGGTCTTCTAGGGTAAGAAGAGAACCTAAATAGTTTTCTCCTTCTCTTTGTTATATACTACTCAATAATAGTGGATAGCTAGATAGCTTTGATGAAGCAATACAAGTAGATTCTAGGAATAAGTGGGAGTAAGCCATGGATGATGAGCATCAGGCTCTCATGGAGAACTAGACATGGGATTTGGTGAGGCTACCTGAAGGCAAAAGAGCATTACAGAACAAGTGGGTGTTCAGAGCCAAAGAGGAAGAAGGAGGAAAGAAAAGATACAAGGCTTGGTTAGTGGTCAAGGGGTTTCCATAGAAAAAAGGTATAGATTTTGATGAGATTTTTTCTCCTGTAGTAAAAATGACTTCTATTAGAACTGTTCTAGGAATAGTTGTAGCACAAGACTTGCACTTAGAGCAACTTGATGTAAAGATTGCATTTCTCCATGGTGATTTGGAGGAGGAACTATATATGCAACAACCAGAGGGGTATGAGGTCAAACGTAAAGAGGAGATGGTGTGCAAACTAAAGAAAAGATTGTATGGCTTGAAACAAGCTCCACATCAATGGTATAAGAAATTTGATAGATTCATTATGGAGCAAGGTTATATTAGATGTCATTCTAACCATTGCGTGTATACAAAGAAATTTGAGCATGGCAGTTATATTATTCTTTGTCTGTATGTGGATGACATGTTGGTTGTACGCAAAAACATGCAGGAAATAAAAGTACTCAAGAAGTAGCTAAGTGAATCCTTTGCTATGAAGGATTTGGGGCCAGCCAAAAAAATCCTTGGTATGAGGATATCTTGGGATAGGAAGAAATGGAAGCTGAATTTATCTCAGGAAGAGTACATTAAGAAGGTCTTGGAGAGGTTTAATATGTAGGATGTTAAACCAGTTGGGACTCCTTTGGCAATTCATTTCAAGTTATCAAAGGAGCAGTGTCCCAAGACAGAGTAGGATGGAAACCAGATGTCCAAGGTACCTTACTCATCAGCGGTTGGTAGTTTGATGTATGCCATGGTGTGCACCAAGCCTGATATTTCCCATGCAGTGGGAGCGGTGAGTAGATTTATGAGTGATCTAGGTAGAGATCACTGACAGGCAGTAAAGTGGATCCTTTGGTATTTGAGAGGGACCATGGGGATAGTTTTGTGCTACAGTGGATTGGACACCACTTTGTGTGGTTATGTAGATTCAGACATGGTTGAAGATGTAGATAGTAGGAGGAGCATGACAGGTTATGTTTACACTGTAGGTGGGACAACAATAGCTGGATTTCATGACTACATAAGCTGGGGGCTTTGTCAACCACAGAGGTTGAGTATGTTACTGCCACAGAGGCAAGCAAAGAAATGATTTGGCTACAACAATTGCTTGAGGAGTTGGGGCATAAGCAGGAGGAAGGAAAGTTTGCATAGTGATAGTCAAAGTGCTATACACCTAGCTAAGAACTCTTCTTTCCACTATAGGATGAAGCATATATAGTTAAGGTATCATTTCATCAGGACAACTTTAGAGGAAGAGAAATTGATGTTGTAGAAGATTTATACCAGTCAGAATCCTATAAACATGATGACCAAAGTGGTCAAAAGGGAAAACCTCAAGTTGTGTTCAACTTTGGCTGGTCTTCACGAAAACTAGTGAAGGGTTAAGAGACTTGCTAAGAGGAAAACTAGTCTCCAAGTGGGAGATTGTTAGGTTGTGGAGCCTATTTTCATGTGAGAAAGTGTTGAAGACTCTACACTAAGTGTACTATACACTTTCCATAATTGCCTCGCTGGGGTTCGGGGGTACAACCCCTGGAAAAAAAATGGCCTTAAAACATGCCTGATATATCGGGAAATGTGCTCTTCTCATATGGGCAGGATTTTTGACCCATAGGTTTATGGGATGGTTTTGGCCCATGGTTTTGATACCCACGGTTTTGTAAAACTGCTTAAGCAATTGTCTATTTATATGGATTTGTGCATATGGTAGATATAACGTAACATTGTAGATGTGTTTTGAATTCGGCTATGAATTCTGTAGAGTTTGTTAAGCATAGCTCCAAATAGATCTGGGTATTGTATTGAGGAAGTGGTGGCTTGTAATAAAATCTGAGCAAGTGATTTTTGGTGAATGTAGCCCAAATTGGGTGAACCACATTAAATACTGTCTTTTTGTGTTGTGTTATTTTATTCTACACTTTTATTTGAGATCTGTAATAATATCTGCATATTAGTTTCTACTGTTGCAATTCTGTGAGGGATTATTCCACATATTTTATCCCTTATTTCCTAACAGCTCACTAAGGGTTATGATACTCATAACTGCATAAAAAAGAAGTGCCCATGGAAGGACAAGAGTGTTTGGGTGCTAATGACTAATCTAAACACTAGTGTCCACTCAAATGCTCAGGTTCTAATATTTTCTGGGCTGGAAGAGCTTTGTTGATGATCCTCTTATTGCTATGATTTCTCTCCAATGTCGTTAGCTATACCTACAACATGCCAAATATATAACTAGCTGCACATGCCCACAAACCACATCAATCCTAATAAAGAAGATGCAGAATGGGGAGTCAGACTGACCCTGACGGTGAACCGAAGATTGATCTTATGAGAGAGCATTGCATTACATCTCAGACTCTATGTAGTTCTTTGTGTGTGTGTGTGTGTGTGTGTGTGTGTGTGTGTGTGTGTGTGTGTGTGTGTGTGTGTGTGTGTGTGTGTGTGTGTGTGTGTGTAATGATGCCCTAGGTAGCCCTTGTACAAGTTACACTATGATAGTTGTCTAGATCTAGATTGCTCCAAGTAAGCAAATGTGTGAGATGGAATAAAATAAACTTCCAATCTTATGTTGTGTATGCAGAGTGATGCAACTCTTGTCCCTTGTATGGATGTGCTAGATGTGTCCTTGTAATGCTCTTGTGCCTTTGATGTAAGCTTATGTGATAGGAGATGATGTTTAGTGCTTGGTCCCTTATTTGAGAGCAATAAATAAGTATATATATATGATTCCCTTATTTGAATTCCATAATTGACAACTGGATGGCTGACCCAAAGTACTAAAATATGCCCAAGAGGTAAAAGAGACCCAAAAGGATAAGAAAAGAATAATGAGGGTTAGGAGCGCCTAAAAGGGACAAGATCACCTAGACACTTTTTTCCTAGCTAGGCGCTAGTGTCTAAGGCCATAAAATATAAATCAACAAATTTTTGAAACGGATGTAAGATGTGTAAGAATAGTAAGAATGCAAGAGATATGGAAAAAAAATTCCAAGAGGAGTTGTCAACTAGTAATTTTCTTGAGTAGGAATCATGTATACCTTAATATGCTTTAGGACCTATAAATGTACCCAAGTGCATAGAATTTGTCTACATTTTTTCCCACTTTATGGTGTTGAGTGAATACTTGATAACATAATATAGATAGAAGATGTGTACCTTGTAATCCTGTAGAGAAGAGTGTTTCCCATAACATGCGGAGTGGACAAGTGAAGCACGAAGTGATCGTAATGTGAAGCGTGGAGAATAGGAAAGGGAAGTAGACCATAGGGGTGAAGTGTATGCGTGGTAGCATGTTGTTGGAGCTTGTGCTTACTGATGTGAACTACTTATTTTTGTGTATTAAGGAAATACCTACAAAAGAAGAGAAAGAGATTAGTCAAATTTCCGTATGTGAAAAATCATAGTAATGTATATATAAGTAAGTAACAAGTGTGTCAATGAAAGAATGCACCTGATGTGTAAGAGATTATGAGATAGAAAATTGTCATGTTTACTTATAGATGCTATATTTGAATGTTGGTGGTGAGGTTTTTGGGTGGTCTCATGTTAAGAGAAAGTTTTTTGGGTGATTCCACTCCAAGAGCGAGTTTTTTGGGCAATATCACACCAAGCGAAGAGTGTTGGGGAGAGACATCCAGTTTTTCCCTCCATCCATGATGCTTCCCAATAAGCACCACTGTAGATGGTATGTCCTTGATTTGTAACCTGTTATTGTTGTAACTGATTGTAACCAATTGAATGTATTTTGTAACTAGAGGCAAGTACTTACTACTAGAGAACTATACTGTAAACTACTAGAAATTATGTTGAACTAAGAAATTTATTTTTTTCCCCAAGGACACAACCTCCTAGGGGGGACACAAATGCCCACTGCTTCCATCCAGGATTGGGCATTAGTTTCTACTTTGTGCCTTGGTTCTAAGTCTAATTCTGGAGCAATCTTTGACTGTGTTCCTGTGTCAATTATGTATTATATTGTGTTGTTATGAATCTCTAAGCTGCTATAAGGGTGATTTTTTCACCCAATAGATGTCACCCCTCATTTAGGGTGCATGTGATGACTGTAGGAGAATGCGACCCAAAGGAGAGGACCTAAAGATGATATGCATAGCTGAGTGTGGATTCCTGTAGGGGATAGGGGATGTGCATGGTAGAAACCAAGGCACATGTAAACAAGATAGGCTAGAAACAAGTGTTAGTGTAAACAAAGCTAACATGTAATAGAAGAAAATGTAGCAAGAAAGTATGAAGACAAGATGGACCACGAAAAGTAGGTTGTATACATGAGACATTGCTCACAATGTCGCAAGACAATCAAGGCCGAAGTGGCTAAAATAAAATAATGAGTAAACATGACATAAGACATAGCCCGCAAAAAATAGCAAGCAAAAAGCTAATCATAACCATGGTGGTATAGATCATGCAAGGAAAATGCTACACATGATGCACTCGTTAGCATGTTAGTAAGACAAGTAGTGCTGAACCATGTTATATTGGCTGGTGTTTTCATTGATGTCACATGTCATTTATGACAAAGGAGGAGTGAATTTCATGCAGTTTGGTGCATTATCAATGGTATTTATTGGTCTCAAGATGGTTTATTGAACTTTCAGGATGGTTTCAGGGTGCTACAGGCTTGGCCGGTGAGGCTGGTTTCCATTGGAGGTATGGAGATGGCCGGTGTGCTTGGCTTAGGATTCCTACAGGTTAGAAATGATGTTTCTAGCATGTGTAATAACTTCTAGAGTGAGCATCAGGTCAGGTGTTGGAAGTAACAGTTGAAACTAACTCTTTTAGGCATAGTTCTATAGCCTAATGAGGTGTATGGGCATAAAGGAGGTCATGAAAATCTGATGTAAACATGGTAAGATCCTAGGAACACTACTTAGAGCATGTCGGAGAATCTACAAGGCTTAATTTATCCCTTGGAGGAAAAATTCAAGTTTTCACTAAAACTTCCCTTGAGAACTGACAGTGTAGGCTTGGACAAATGAGATTTTTCCTAACCATATAATCTCATTTATGAGAAAATAATCTATGAATAATGTAGAGGGAGGTGTTTTGGTGCTCTGGGTCAAGTTTCATCAAGTTTTGAACAAGATTATTCAAGTTACTCAACTTTTACCAAAACCAGGTTCTTGAAGAATGGAAACTGAGCACTTTGTCTTCTTAGCACTAAAAAATAATTATCAATCCTTCTTCATATAAATCATAGAAATAATTTTTGAAGACAACTCTAAGAATTAACTATTTCAAAAAAAATTAGGTCGATTGGATAAGAAACAAAAACGTTCTATTCATTCTACTAACAATGTTTTTCTCCCTTCAAACCTTCTTCTTGAACCAATATGCAAGAAATGAAGTTTTTAGCCATAAATTCAATTGTGAAAGGTGTGGAAACTTCTTAGGGTTTCAAAAATATTCTTAAAGGTCAAGGTGGTGGTATTTTATTTATTCAATCATGATAGTACTGTACAAAGTTTCCTGTGTTTTACAATTTCTGGTGTTTACAATCCTGTTTTGAAATATTCAAGGTGAACCACTATGTCTGATAGCTTGTATTGGATGTCTAATTAATGATCTTAAAGAGTTTACAATATTATCCTTGGTCAATGGTATGAATTCATTCCTTATTCTCCTCCTACCGCTAAAGGGAAGTCATGTCTATCTAGTCTTGAAGTTTTAGAAGGTGTTTGAAGGATGTTTTAGGACATAGGTCTAATGTTTGAGTTAATAAATAGTGATAATCAACTTCTACATGAACAAAATATTTTTTGTATCTCCTAATGGATTTGGTGAAGCAATGTGTAGTCCTAGTTTTGCATTGTTCTTCTAAATGCCTTGTATGATTAGTCAAGTAAACCGAAATATGATTTATAACTGTGTATCTCTCCTCATAACCAATGATTTAAAGTTATTAGAGATGGTGAAATAGTTTTCATTCAAGTGTTCTTGCTATGGATGGTTATCATAAGTAATGGGTTAATAGGAAGACACTTCCAAGTTGATATTATTTTGTGTTGCCCTAAGAAATATTGCACATGGTCCCAGAATTACAAGCTTTTTCATGACCACATTCTTGGAGTTAGTGATTGAATATGGTATGGTGATTTGAATAGAAAAATAAGGTCCTCAAATTATATACCTAGAAGCCTTGGACAATGGCTTTCATTAGTAGAACATATAATTCTTATAGACTGGGTCTATTTTCCTTTGTGTTAGTCAAGAAATACTTTATTTTTGCATAAAGTCATGAAGTTATCCCTTCATCAAATGCAAGATAAAGATTGAAGCTTAAAGTATGAACCTCAAATGAAGTGTTTACACACTTGTTCTAGCATAAAAGTGAGAACTAAGATGGTATAATCCTTCAAACAACAAGCTAGGGTTTGGTTATCAAAACCCTGATTGTACACATATTGAAGATCCTGCAGTATTGACCTCTTAACTAGGTAATGAATCAAACTGAAGTTTCATTGCATTATATATGAACCAAATTTTTATTATTATTTAGTACAAATATCATCTAGTTTTAAAGTAGTTACAATGGTTTGCGGTTGAATATGGAAACCTACAAATTAGTACAATGCACTGAAATATACAATTACATCCAAAATTATGAAAAAATTGAACGAGGGATTTTTTTTTCATTTTTCGAGGCCTTGGTGGCCTTCGGAGCTCAATACAGATGTCAATTCAAAAAACTACAAAAAATAGCTTAAAATATAGTTTTTGATCACCCCCTTTGGCAAAAAATGCTCAAAATGAAAAAATAAGTGATGCGGGAGAAAAAAAATTACCCTCCAGTAGGGTTTTCTTTTCTAAGTTTAGGTGGGGGTTTAGCAGTGGATAGTGGCTTTAGCGAAGGTTTTTCTGCTATATGTGTCGCCAAAGTTAGGGGGCCACTAAATTTTGAATAGTTTTAAAACTATGTTTTAAGGGGGAGTCAAATCATGAACCTCACCCACCCAAATCTTTTTGACTATCCAACTAGGCGCTACCAACACTTTACTTATGAAATGAAGCAAATAGAATTTAAGCACATTGAAAAAAGGAGCTAACCTTTAAAAATGGGTGTGGCTGAATGGTGGACTCCATGTGGCTAGATGTTCTATAGGAGGTTTAGGGTTCGTTGTTAATAAACCGGATCTTAAAATCCCTTGTTATCTCCTTCGCCACTTTTGGATTTGATTGTTTTTCTTTTCCTTTTGTGGTGAAAGATGCTCAAAGTGGTGATGAGGGAGTAGTAGGAGGTGCAATAAATGAAAGAGGTTTTGGAGATGTTTGTAAATCAGAGGAGAATTATTTTTAGTCAATGATGAAATAACACCAAACATGTGAATATATACGGATGGAATGCAAGTAGAAACAAAGAGACACGTGAGGACCTGAAAGGTCATAAGTCACGTGGAAGAGGGAGAGACATGTGATAAAAATACACCACCATTCCCCCCTTAATAAATTGTTTCTAAACATAACTACGTATACTAAACAATGTATTAGATTTTGCTAACATCAAATTTTCAGATAGTGGACCCCCCCTTATTCTGAACACAGTAAAAAAATTTATTACATTATGCATGTAGCTTGCTCACCTTTGAGGTGGCATGCCAACATTTTGACTTCTTAGTCTTCGTGAAAACTTGGTTTTTCCCCATAGGATTACCAAAAACCTGGAAGTGACCTGAGCACATCCATCCTTGAGAACACAGTGCACCAAGTTGGTGGACAAAAAAGGGGTCATAAGTGGATGTCATATTGCAAAAAACAATGAAATCTCAACTTGTAGGGATTATTAGCAATACGCGCACTCAAAATTAGAAAAATTTATATAAATATGAATCGTAGCATCCAGAATCTAGTTTCTAAAATACTATTTTTTTTAAAAAAAGGACAAGTTTAGCTATATTAAACACTTAAAATTATATGACTTGGTTTTTATTTTTGAAAAAACCTATAAGATTGTAGTCCATTTTCCCGCGATTTGGATGACCAAATCTTGTTATTTTTTTTTCCTTTGGTGAAAAGTTAGATGTAGTTGTCTATCTTGGGATGGATTTTATTTTGTATTTTTTCGAGCAATATTTTTTTTATGATTTTTTCCATGAAAGTGGTCTAAAAAGATTTAGAAAACGGAGCGCTTTCCATTTTTCCGCCATAACTATATCAAAAAATATCAAAATCAAATATTTTTTTAACATGTATAGAATTTCTCCATGCTTGGGATGGTATAAGTTTTATCACATTTTGATAAGCGAAACAAAAGTTGCAGTCTTAAACATAGACATGAACATTCACGGGAAAAAATGTCTTAAAGACCTATTATTAGTAAAAAATTATAAAATGATATTTATCTTATTCTATTCACTTTAAAATCAATATTTCTATGAAGCTAATAGTCTCCCCTACGCGATGACACCATTTTTGTGAAATGTTTTCTAGTTTTTCAACATGGTTCAAGTCTGTGGAAGAGAAAATTTGAAGTTTTTTGACCCTTTACACTTCATAATGACCTTCCATAGCTTTGGTTGGGGAAAAACAAAGATTTCCCAAGCCTTAGGGTCAGATTTGATGATACAGATAGAACCACGATCGCGGTTTACAAACCATGATCAGGGTTTTTAAACAAGAACTGTGATCGCGCTTTATAAACCACGAGCGTGGTTTATAAAGTGCGATCATGGTTTGTAAATCATATTTACATGCATCCCAATGTTCTAATTACCATGTGATTTTTACTGTTTGACTTTACCGTATGAATTACTGTGAAATTCTGTCATTTTCTACATGTTTTTCTTATCACCAGAAGCAAAACATCATGGGAGACAAGAAACGAAGTCAAAAAAGGAAGTCATTAAGTAAAAAAACACCAAACAAATTAGAGGAAAACAAATTTCAAAATGCTGAGCGAATGCAAAATCTTCGTGAATCAAGAAGAGGTTCATCTTCAACCCCTACTATTGTAAGCAATGAGGAACCAGGTAATGTTTCTACTGTCAATGTTGAAGTTGAATTAAATACTCGTGATGAAGATGTTTTTACTGTCAATGTTGAAGAAGAATTAAATACTCGTGATGTAGCAAATGTTGAAATTGAAGGAGACAATGAAAATGTGAATAAAGAAATTTAGGTTGAAACTGTAGACAAGCAAAATTTGACAAAAACACCTCCTAGGATTTTCCGTAAGAAACCTAATTTTTTTATTGAAATTGATAAAAACATTTTGAAACCAATGTGTGACAAAATTTCTGAATGGAAAATCAGAAGAAAAGCCACTGAAATTTGGGATAATCATTTTGAAATTTTAAATGATTCCCAAAGATGTCAGTTGTTGGTTAGTTTGATGAAATTGAATAAAATGAGACCTACATTAAACACCTTAGGATTGAAAACATCTAATATACGTGGTCAAACCTCTACAATTGTTGAAAACCTTCATGATGCATATCACATTGTTGGTGTCAAGAGAAGCACTAGGGATAGTAATATTGTGCGTCGTGTACTTGCTACTAGTGTTGTAAGTGAATCAATAAAAAACAACATTTGATTACGCAAACAAGTCAAATGTTGCAAGTTAATTGAAAAACTCTAATGAAAGAAATTGAAAGACGTAATATCCTTCAATCACTCAATAACACCAATTTTTGGGCATTTTCTGCTAGAGCACCGTGTAAGGACAAATATAATATTGATGCTATAAGAGAATTTGTTATTCAATTTTGGCATGATAACACTAGAGTTTCACCTAATACAAGAGATGTTGTAAAACGGAGAGTTGGTTCTATTAATCGTGAACCACATCCAAAGCATTTCTTAGATATGACTCAAACTCAATTTTTTTTAAGTTTGAACAAGAGCATCTAGAAATTAAAATTAGTCAACATTTTTTTGAAATGTTAAAACCATTCTATGTGAAAATCAACCATGCTCACACCACTTGTTGTTGTAGGCAACATGTTGAATTTGCTATGCATTATGCTAAATTTTTATGTATTCGTTCTATTTTTCATTCTGAAACTATGTTATCAGAATGTGGTGTTCAAGTTCCACCAATATCTTCTAGGGATTTCATTCCTATGATATTTTGTGAAAAAGAAGTTGGACAATTTTTTTATAGTCAGGATTGTTTAGATGGAAGTTGTGGTACATGTGGCGGATTACCTAAATTGGAAAGTTGCATCCATGAGTAAATTGAAGGTGCAATAGGAAATAATTTAGTTGAGTTTGATAAATATAAATCAGTTGCATACCAGTTGAAAGATGGAAAAGAGTCTAAACGGTGTGAGCTAGTTACAGAACATATGCCTGTTTTTCAATTTATGAGAAAATTTAAGGATGAAATTGTTTATGAGTATGCTAGGCATACACACAGAGCTCGATGGTTGGATGAACAGTTCAAGATATGCAAAGACACATTTCCTATTGGTACTATTGTTTCAGTGGTTGATTTTGTAGAGAATTACACATTGCAACCACAAATGGAGGTTCAATCACAATATTACAACTCAGTACAAGTTGCCATTTTTGTGCATATAACATTTATACATTCTCCTGATAGTACAGAGAATGATCAATTTTTTTAAGAGAGTACCACTTTTATATCAGTGATGATCGTACTCATTCTACTAAATTTGTGCAAGGGTGTTTCCAGTTATTTTATGGAAACTTGTCTGATAGGGACATCCACTTCAAACAACATTATATATGGTCAGATAATTGCACATCTCAGTTTAAGAATGCACGAATATTTTATTGGATGAGTAGGATGCACATCAAGATGGGTGTGCAACATATTTGGAGTTTCACTGAGGTTGGACATGGAAAAGGAGAGCATGACGGTGCAGGGGCATGTGTGAAAAGAGCTCTTGCAAGAGAAGAGTTGAAGTACAAAGATGGTGCTAAATTGAAAGATGCAAAGAGCATAGTGGAATGGTGTATTGACAACATGGGCCGAGGTTCTCAAGAAATTTCCATGGTTCACAGATATTTTTGGTTTATAGAGGAACAAAAAATTGCTAACTACGAGGATTGTATGACACTCACTGGGTCCAGTGATATGCACTCATTTTGTAGCTCAGACGCTACTTCATGGGCCACATGGACAAGAAAGTTGACATGTTTTTGTGCATCTTGTATCGAATTTTTCACTGCTGAGTGTGATTCACAAGAATGGGTGGATGGATGGATTTGTAGGCCTCTAACTCCACTTCCTAGTTATCAACCTCCACAAGCATTACAACTTGTTTCTGCAGATGAAGTTGCAACATCCAAGGACTTTGACGAAAATTTGATTTTGGTGCGACAAGGTATTTATGGTTATTTACAATTTTTGTATTGAGTTATGTCCATTGAAATTTTAATATGTACAATTTAAATTTGAGTTGAAACCTTTTTTTTGTAGGACATGTGTTTGCAGTTATTGCGACAGAAGACAATGAAGAAGGAACAAACTATTTCTTATGTCATTGCATCGAGGAAAGAAATAATTTGACTTCTCCTGTTATAGATGGCAAAGATATTGAGTACCCTATAGGGTCAGTGGTAGTTACTGGAACTTGGCTTCGACGGTATCCATTAAAAAACTCCTCTAGTTTGGGTGTTTGAAGACTTTGAGACACACAGGAAAATACTCTTATATTCGCATCTAGTTCTAGAGACAAATATTCAGCTGTATAGATATCGAGGAAGGCCTAATAACAAGATTCTTTGGAAGGTTCGAGAGTCAGATCATGAAGCAATCATGTCTGTTATTCAGAGTAGATCCGATCCTGATGGTTCATTGGAATGAATTTACAATGCTCATGTCTGGTATATATAATTTCTTTGGTATATATATCTTTGTTTAGTTAGATAAATTTAAGTTCATATATTTTATTAAATTTGTGTATTTTGTATATATCTAGTATGGTTTTGATTTGAAACTTAAATTTCTTTGACTAACACTTTTATATGCAGGTTAGTGGTGCTAGAAAAGCTTCCACCTTCATGTGGTTGGCACTGTTAGTAGAGAATTATAAATTCTCGAAGCTAAGAGAAGCTTTCATTGTTTTACAAGAAAAGAGAAGCAATTAACAATGATTTATGTACCTGTGGAGGGGGTTCTTGGCTCTGGAGGAGGTAGCCCAGAAGGACCTGGAGCTTAGAGAACCAAAATGATGCCTCCCCAAGTGTTTACAAGACCATCCCTATGTGTGTGCACAGTCGGTTCGGTGCCACAACCCACCGTTTGTAAAATATACCGTTTGATAGCCTTACACTGTCTCAAACTACACTATTAGGTGTGTTTGCAAACAATAGGGCAGATGAGAGCACCGATTGGAGAAGGAAAAAACCGAGACAGGCTATTGTAGAGGGTCCCTACGTCAAGGTGTAGGATCAGACAAGACATCTCTAGGTGCCATGGAGTGTGCGTAGCCACCCGTCGAAGTTGAATGATTTTTTGGTCTCAGGGCTCTTAAGGGACTACGCCCGAATGAGGTAGCCTGGAAGCAAATGACATTGTCGCGCACCAAAATGAAACCTCCTCTAGTGTTCACCTAGCCACCCAGATGTGTCGGTGTAGTCAGTTTGGTGCCATGACCCACCATTTGCAAAATATACCATTTGACAGCCTTACACTGTCTCAAACTACACTATTTGGTGCGTTTGCAAACAATAGGGCAGCGAGAGCACCGATTAGAGAAGGAAAAAACTGAGATAGGCTATTGTAGAGGGTCCCTATGCCAAGGTGTAGGATCAATGAGATGTCTTTAGGTGCCACGGAGTGTGCGTAGTCACCTGTCGAAGTTGAATAATTTTTTGGTCTCAGGGCTCTTAACGGACTATGCGCCTGAACGAGGTAGCCCAGAAGCAACGACATTGTCATGCACCAAAACGATTCCTCCTCTAGTGTTCACCTAGCCACCCAGACATGTAGGTGCATAGTTGGTTTGGTGCCACGACCCACTGTTTACAAAATATACCGTTTGACATCCTTACACTGTCTCAAACTACACTATTTGGCACATTTGCAAACAATAGGGCAGTGAGAGCACCAATTGGAGAAGGAAAAAACTGAGATAGGATATTGTAGAGGGTCCTGTATGCCGAGGTGTAGGATCAGACGAGACATCTCTAGGTGCACCAAGTCACCTGTCGAAGTTGAATGATTTTTTGGTCTTAGGGCTCTTAAGGGACTACGCCCAAACGAGGTAACCTGGAAGCAACGACGTTGTCACACACCAAAACAATGCCTCCTCTAGCATTCACCTAGCCACCTAGATGTTTTGGTGCACAGTTGGTTTGGTGCCATGACCCACCGTTTGCAAAATATACCATTTGACAGCCTTACACTGTCTCAAACTACACTATTCGGCGCGTTTGCAAACAATAGGGCAGCGAGAGCACCGATTGGAGAAGGAAAAAATAAGATATGCTATTGTAGAGGGTCCCTACGCCAAGGTGTAGGATCAAACGAGACATCTCTAGGTGTGATGGAGTGCACGTAGTCACCCGTCGAAGTTGAATGATTTTTTGGTCTCAGGGCTCTTAAGGGACTACGCCGAACTAGGTAGCCCGAAAGCAACGACGTTTTCGCGCACCAAAAATAACATCCTCTAGTGTTCACCTAGCCACCTAGATGTGTCCACACAGTCGGTTTGGTGCCATGACCCACCGTTTACAAAATATACCGTTTGACAACCTTACACTGTCTCAAACTACACTATTCGGCGCGTTTGCAAACAATAGGGCAGCGAGAGCACTAATTGGAGAAGGAAAAAACTGAGACAGGATATTATAGAGGGTCCCTATGTCAAGGTGTAGGATTTGAGGAGACATCTCTAGGTTCCATGGAGTGCACGTAGTCACCCGTTGAAGTTGAACGATTTTTTGGTCTCAGGGCTCTTAAGGGACTACGCCGAACGAGGTAGCCCGGAAGCAACTATGTTGTCATGCACCAAAATAATGCCTCCTCTAGCATTCACCTAGCCACCACAGATGTCGGTGCGTAGTCAGTTTGGTGCCACAACCTACCATTTGCAAAATATACCGTTTAACAGCCTTACACTGGCTCAAACTACACTATTCACGCGTTTGCAAACAATAGGGCAGTGAGAGCACCGATTGGAGAAGGAAAAAACTGAGACAAGCTATTATAGAGGGTCCCTACGCCAAGGTGTAGGATCAAATGAGATGTCCTTAGGTGCCACAGAGTCTGCATAGTCACCCGTCGAAGTTGAACAATTTTTTGGTCTCAGGGCTCTTAAGGGACTATGCCCGAACGAGGTAGCCCGGAAGTAATGACGTTGTCACGCACCAAAAAGAAACCTCCTCTAGCATTCACCTGGCCACCTAGATGTGTCATCACAGTCAGTTTGGTGCCATGACCCACCATTTGCAAAATATACCATTTGACAGCCTTACACTGTCTCAAACTACACTATTCGGCATGTTTGCAAACAATATGGCAAGCGAGAGCACCGATTAGAGAAGGAAAAACCAAGACAGGCTATTGTAGAGGGTCCCTATGCCTAGGTGTAGGATCAGACGAGACATCTCTAGGTGCCACGGAGTCGCGTAGTCACCCGTCGAAGTTGAATTTTTTTTGGTCTCAGGGCTCTTAAGGGACTATGCCCGAATGAGGTAGCCCAGAAGCAACGACATTGTTGCACACCAAAACAAACCTCCTCTAGCATTCACCTAGACACCTAGATGTTTTTACATAGTCGGTTTGGTGCCATGACCCACCGTTTGCAAAATATACCATTTGACAGCCTTACACTGTCTCAAACTACACTATTCGGCATGTTTGCAAACAATAGGGTAGTGAGAGCACCGATTGGAGAAGGAAAAAACTGAGACAGGCTATTGTAGAGGGTCCCTATGCTGAGGTGTAGGATTAGAGACATCTTTAGGTGCCACGAAGTCTGCGTAGTCACCCATCGAATGTTGAATTTTTTTTGGTCTCAGGGCTCTTAAGGGACTATGCCCGAACGAGGTAGCCCGAAAGCAATGACGTTGTCACACCAAAACGAAACCTCCTCTAGCATTCACCTAGCCACCTAGATTTTTCAACGTAGTCATTTTAGTGCCACGACCCACCGTTTACAAAATATACCATTTGACAGCTTTACACTATCTCAAACTACACTATTTGGCGCATTTGCAAACAATAGGGCAGTGAGAGCACCGATTGGAGAATGAAAAAACTGAGACATGCTATTGTAGAGGGTCCTTACACAAATGTGTAGGATCAAAAGAGATGTCCTTAGGTGCCACAGAGTCTGAGTAGTCACCCATCAAAGTTGAACATTTTTTTGTTCTCATGGCTCATAAGGGACTATGCCCAAACGAAGTAGCCCAGAAGCAATGACGTTGTCATGCACCAAAATGAATGCCTCCTCTAGCATTCACTTGGCCACCTAGACATGTCTGTAGTTGGTTTGAGTGCCATGACCCACCGTTTACAAAATATACCATTTGACAGCCTTACACTGTCTCAAACTACACTATTCGGCACATTTGCAAACAATAGGGCAGCGAGAGCACCGATTAGAGAAGGAAAAAACCAAGACAGGATATTGTAGAGGGTCCCTATGCCAAGGTGTAGGATCAAATGAGATGTCTCTAGGTGCCACGGAGTCTGCGTAGTCACCTGTCGAAGTTGAACAATTTTTTGGTCTCAGGGCTCTTAAGGGACTACGCCCTGAATGAGGTAGCCCGGAAGAAATGACGTTGTCACGCACCAAAATGATGCCTCCTCTAGCATTCACCTGGCCACCTAGACATGTTTCGCATAGTAGGTTTGGTGCCACGACCCACCATTTACAAAATATACCGTTTGACAGCCTTACACTGTCTCAAACTATACTATTTGGCGTGTTTGCAAACAATAGGGCAGCGAGAGCACCGATTGGAGAAGGAAAAAACCGAGACAGACTATTATAGAGGGTCCCTATGCCAAGGTGTAGGATTGCACGAGACATCTCTAGGTGCCACAGAGTGTATGCATAGTCACCCATCGAAGTTGAATGATTTTTTGGTCTCAGGGCTCTTAAGGGACTACGCCCGAACGAGGTAGCCCGGAAGCAACAACGTTGTCGCGCACCAAAAAAATGCCTCCTCTAGCATTCACCTAGCCACTTGGATGTGTCGGCATAGTCATTTTGGTGCCATGACCCACCATTTACAAAATATACCGTTTGACAGCCTTACACTGTCTCAAACTACACTATTTGGCATGTTTGCAAACAATAGGGAAGTGAGAGCACCGATTGGAGAAGGAAAAAACTGAGATAATGCTATTGTAGAGGGTCCCTACACCGAGGTGTAGGATCAGACAAGACATCTTAGGTGCCACGGAGTCTGCGTAGTCACCCGTCGAAGTTGAACAATTTTTTGGTCTCAGGGCTCTTAAGGGACTACGCCCGAACGAGTATCCCAAAAGCAACGACATTGTCTACACCAAAATGATGCCTCCTCTAGAAGTCACCTAGACACCCAGATGTTTTTGCATAATCGGTTTAGTGCCATGACCCACCGTTTACAAAATATACCATTTGACAGCCTTACACTGTCTCAAACTACACTATTCGGCACGTTTGCAAACAATAGGGCAGCGAGAGCACCGATTGGAGAAGGAAAAAACTAAGACAGGATATTGTAGAGGGTCCCTACACCAAGGTGTAGGATCAAACGAGATGTCCTTAGGTTCCATGGAGTTTGCGTAGTCACCCGTCGAAGTTGAATGATTATTTGGTCTCAGGGCTTTTACGTGACTCCGCCTGAACGAGGTAGCCCAAAGAAATGACATTGTCACACACCAAAGAAATGCCTCCTCTAGTGTTCACCTAGCCACTTAGATGTGTTGGTGTAGTCATTTGGTGCCATGACCCACCATTTACAAAATATAGCGTTTGACAGCCTTACACTGTCTCAAACTACACTATTTGGCACGCATGCCGTTTGCAAACAATAGGGCAGCGAGAGCACCAATTGGAGAAGGAAAAAACTGAGACAAGGATATTGTAGAGGGTCCCTACACCAAGGTGTAGGATAAATGAGACATGTCCTTAGGTGCCACGGAGTCTAGGTAGTCACCCGTCAAAGTTGAACTATTTTTTGGTCTTAGGGCTCTTAAGGGACTATCCCGAACGAACTAGCCTTGAAGCAACGACATTGTTGTGCACCAAAATGTTGATGCCTCCTTTAGTATTGACCTAGCCACCCGGACATGTTGGCACAGTCAGTTTGGTGCCACGACCCACTGTTTACAAAATATACCGTTTGACATCCTTACACTGTCTCAAACTGCACTATTTGGCCGAGTTTGCAAACAATAGGGCAGTGAGAGCACCGATTGGAGAAGGAAAAAACCAAGAGACAGATATTGTAGAGGGTCCCTATGCCGAGGTGTAGGATCAAATGAGATATCCTTAGGTGCCACGAAGTCTGCATAGTCACCCGTCAAATTTGAACAATTTTTTTGTCTCAGGGATCTTAAGAGACTACACCCGAATGAGGTAGTTTGGAAGCAACGACATTGTCACACACCAAAATGATGCCTCCTCTAGCATTCACCTAGCCACCCAAATGTTCAGGCACAGTCATTTGGTGCCATACCCACCGTTTGCAAAATATACCATTGGACATCCTTACACTATCTCAAACTACACTATTTGGTGTGTTTGCAAACAATAGGGCAACGAGAGCACCGATTGGAGAAGGAAAAAACTGAGACAGGCTATATTAGAGGGTCCCTATACTGAGGTGTAGGATCAAATGAGACATCTCTTAGGTGCCACAGGAGTCTGCGTAGTCACCCGTCGAAGTTGAACGATTTTTTGGTCTCAGGGCTCTTAAGGGACTATGCAAACGAGGTAGCCCGAAGCAACATGTTTCGTGCACCAAAAAAATGCCTCCTCTAGCATTCACCTAGCCACCTAGATGTGTCTAGCATAGTCATTTTGGTGCCATGACCCACCATTTACAAAATATACCATTTGACATCCTTACACTGTCTCAAACTACACTATTCGACGCATTTGCAAACAATAGGGCAGCGAGAGCACCGATTGGAGAAGGAAAAAACCAAGACATGCTATTGTAGAGGGTCCCTACACCAAGGTGTAGGATCAAACAAGACATCCTTATGTGCCACAGAGTCTGCGTAATCACCCGTCGAAGTTGAATGATTTTTTGGTCTCAGGGCTCTTAAGGGACTACGCCTCGAACGAGGTAGCTCGGAAGCAACAACATTGTTGCACACCAAACGATGCCTCCTCTAGCATTCGCCTAGGCCACCGGATGTTTTCCACACAGTTGGTTTGGTGCCATGACCCACCATTTGCAAAATATACCGTTTGACAGCCTTACACTGTCTCAAACTACACTATTCAGCGCATTTGCAAACAATAGGGCAGCGAGAGCACCGATTGGAGAAGGAAAAAACTGAGATAGGATATTGTAGAGGGTCCCTATGCCAAGGTGTAGGATCAAACGAGACATCCTTAGGTGCCATGGAGTCCACGTAGTCACCCGTCGAAGTTGAACAATTTTTTTGGTCGCAGGGCTCTTAAGGGACTCCGCCCGAATGAGGTAGCCTAGAAGAATGACAACCACGTTGTCACAGCACCAAAATGACACCTCCTCTAGTGTTCACCTGCCACCCAGAACATGTCCACAGTCGGTTCGGTGCCACTCCCACCTTTTGTCAACTGAACAATTACACTTTCAAACTTATTTGGTCTCAAACAATAGGGCAACGTGAGCACTTGAAGAAGGACTGAGACTATTGTAGAGGGTCCCTATGCCGAGCTGTAGGATCAAACGAAACATTGCCACAAAGTTTTCAAGCAATTGACAAGATTTTGGTCTCAGGGCTCTTAAGGGACTCCAGCCCAAAAGGTACCCAAAAACTTAAATCAAAGACTATCTCCTCAACAGGTTCAACAATGTACTAGAGTTTTTCACAGGAAATTGTTGAATCAAAAATTGAAAGAGAAGAAGAAGATGGTTATGCAATTATTGGTTATTGTGAATACTCACCCAACAAAGATCCTGAAACAATCCTGAATGAATAGTTACTTTTGTTCACCCACTCAGAAAAAAATTAATAAGCCTCTTCTTCTACAAAGCAAAACACTTTAATCCTCATGGTGAATATAGAAAAAAACACAAAAAAAGACTCCTACTGTTTATCCAAGATATGAATCCTAATACCCACTACCTCTTAGTAAGTCACCTAAAAAAAAAATAAGCCTCTTCTTCCTAATGTGCTACTTCCCAAGCAAAACATTTTAATCCTCGTCTAAAAAAACACCCCAAGCATATCAAAGGAAGTAGTAAAAAATACATGTTCCAAGAATCCTACCAACACTAAAGAATCACTTCCCACTCCTAGAACCACTCATTCCTAGAACCTTCTTTCCTTAAAATCCTCCTCTTCTAGGAAATAAGAACCTTTCTATCTTTCCTTGTTGGTCAATGGACCTATAAATTGAATAATTGCATGATTGACTCCGGCACCTCTGATAATGTCATGCTTATAAAATTTGCTAACTCTATTGGTATTACTCTCAGCCTTGCTATTGGCCATTGTTACTACATGAAAACAAAATAATTACCTCTTTTTGGCCAGGTGAAAGATTCTCAAGCCAGAATTTGTAGACTTCCCTGACAAGAAAATCAAGATGGAAATACTTGTGGAAGACATGCTAGCTACGTATGGTATATTGTTGAGCCAAAGTTTCTATCACGATATTGGTGGGGATATAAAGATGGATTGGTCATACACCACCATACTCATCAATGGTAAAATGAATAATATCCTTCTGATAAATAAAATTAAATACACAGTTCAAAAACCAAATGACCCAAGGGAAGACATCTTATTTCAAGATTCAAGGTATGAAATATTTTTTCATGACTTAAGAGGAAAATGATAAGTTGCCCATGTTGATGGAGGAATACACATGCTTCCCTTAATTTCTTAACAATTGTACCATGCAATGTTGCACCATAGTAACGTTATATTCATATATGTTGCACCATAGTTTTTTAATTTTAAATCAAACATACATATAGAATTAATATACATAGAATATACATACATAGAAGGATATCATGTGCAATGAATTCGAATCAAACATAGAAGTAATATCGTTATGAAAACCAACACATGGATATATAATGTATCAAACTAAGTGTGTTGAACACACGTCTCTGAAAATATAAGTTCATAACATGTGTACATCTCGAACCAAGTGTGTCATACATATAGGACCACATGCGGTCGCATAAGGCTATATATACAATGTCCTATGAAGAATCATGAACTAGGACCAGTTGGCCCATATATATATATATATCTATGTACATCCACTTCCTATGAATCTAATCATGAAACATCTTCCCTCTCTTCGCCCTACTAGAAGTAGCATGTCCACGACCTGGGGATGTAGTGGAGGGAGATGCCACTACGGATTTCATCCGTGTGGTCCTAGGCATCTCTAAGCAGGCCTGCAACCTAACCTGCACATTCATAAACAACAAGTTTTTAACACCCATATTTTTAAAATACATTCAAAATTTAGAAACTTAGAATTTAGTTAAAATGCATGTGAAATCTTACCGCAATGTCATGATCCCTATCAATTTTTCATTGACACGTGGCAGGGACAACAGTAGACTCATGAGAGGTAAGCTACATACAAATAATTAAATTTCAAATTAAATATTTCATGTACAAAATTTGATATTGTAGATTTAAGTAATAAGAAATAATTCCTAAATAAATTTAACAAATTTGAAAAATTGTACCTCAGTTAGTGGATCTGCAGATGCTATGGCAGTATCTACAGCAGCCTCCACAGTCTACATATATGGAGGAGTCTCTCTGGTAGTCATAAGCTATACAAAAAACATGTACAAATCAATATTAATCTACATGACTGCCACATAACAGAGCCAAAGCATAATCCACGTGAACTTCCACAATTAGAAACAAAGTGTAAAGAGAAACTAACCTGCGTAAAAGTCACATGAGGCATGCCAATAGCCTCAGTTCCCAGAGTAGATGATGACCCGCCAGGCTCCTGCACGTATAAAAGACAAACATATATTAATATGTACATGTACAGGTGAAACATTATAATAATAAAAGTGCACAATCAAATGAAATTTAAAATTTAAGTACAACTTGAAACTTACGTTTGTAACATGCCCAGCTACAGTAGCTAGCATGTCGACGCCGATGTTTCCTTCACTGACTCTTGCTATTTAAAATAAAATAAAAAATTAGTTTTTACATGTATGTACATAACGTACAATGAAATACATATATATTAAAATCTCAAACATGAATTAAACTATTGTATATATATATATATTATATTTATTTGACATTTACCTGTGAAAGACCAAGATCCTTTGCACCAGTTCCAAAAACATCCGCCATCATCTCATCTAGAGAAAATAAATCATGTGATCCAGTAAATGATGTCTCGCCCGTAGTGCATACGGCACCACATGATCCACAGTGGTGTGGTGCGCTAGAACTGAGCACCTCCACCAACATCACCAGATGTAATCTGCTCACTATGTTGGGTCAGAGTGTCAGTGAGCTCCCTCAATGCATGTAGTGTGTCAATCTCCACAACCTCCTTCACTGTAGGAGGGATAACTGAAGGCAGTGGGGGTTTTGGGGCATGGGGGATCCTTGGTTGACCTACGCATGCACCAGGTCTACTCTGTGCAGAGCCACCACCTCGCCCATAAAAATCAGAAAAGTCAAAATAATTTGGGACCTCATTAAGCACGAACTCGCAATATAATTTCTTCAAAAAATAGAGGGGAACCTCATTGTTGTTGCATGGTGGATAATCAAAAACCATCCACCATCGGTCCCAAAAATTGTTCTTGATTCGGTCATCATGGCACCAATGGATTGGGAACCGTTTTCAAGTAACTGCATGAGGGCACTGGTTCTTGGGTCAGTAAATAATGCACAAATGTGGTCTTTTCCAAAAAAAAATTGTCTTTTACGGCCACATGGGATAATTTATTTGCATACCACTACCTACAATCACCTCTAAAGGTATTCCATCTATCTATTTGGTTGGTTGCGGAGTCAACTTCACCAATCAATGTTTGCAATGTGTTGGCTAAAGTCATGCAGGACGGATTTGTGGCATGATTTTGTCTTATATTCTGAATAAGGTTCTCAATGGCAATTTTATTTTGTCATATTTTTCCAACGATATCAGCTTGTGTTCCTGTTGGTTCTGTGGGGACAGAAGGAGCCACAGGAGGTGGATCTATGTTTGGAGGAGGGTTTTGCGGAATGTTTGGAGGGTTTTGAGGATTGTTTGGAGGGTTTTGAGGAATATTTTGATGGTTTGTAGGATTACGAGCTTGCCAAGCAACTGACAAAACAAAAAAATTGTATACATAAACAAAAAATTGAAAAACCCATGAAAATCACAAAAAATAACCTAAAATGCAAACAAATTGATCAAAATCAAGGGCTTACCTCTTTGTCTTGGTGGCATGGTTGAAACTATCATGATCCACAAGTCTGAAGAGTAATTTTTAGGGGGTATTCAAAGTGCGAGTGCCAAAGGTCTAGGAGAAATTGCGGTTGGAAAGGAAAAATGAGGGAAAATGAGGAGTCACAGGTCTTTTTTTTGTCTCAAAGGACCGCGATTGCGGTTTTAGGTTCGAAAATCACCGAGCCTATTAAAACAATTTACGCGAGCATGGTTTAGAAACCGCACTCGCGGTACCTAAATTTCAGGTTTTTATGTCCACTTAATTGAACTAGAAAACGCTTTGCACCTTTATTGAACAACACACACCTAAACAACATCACGAACAAAAAACAAAAACAAAATTATCACTAGAGCAATGGTATGACCCCGTCATAGGTGACTGACGAGAGGATGCCAATTGTCCTCCAAACTCCATCTATCCTTCAGCCTCCACCAAGTTGCTGCTACATACTTCACAACACAAGATCCTCATCTGCTGACTCTTCACTTTCATCACTATCGGATGGATCTTCTACTTGAGCAACTTTAGGTTCACTTGACTTGATTTTTCCTTTGAGAACATCTTTCGCTTGAACATGACTTTCCCATGTTGTATGACCTTTCTTCTTCTTGTAGTAGCAGCATTTTATTTCCTTTTTGTAAATATTGAACTTTTTATAAAATTTCCGAGAATAAAGTGCACTCTCATTTTGCGAAATACCCTCATCTTCTGCAGGCATCCTTTTTTCTTCTGTGAGTAGTTTTGTAATCATATCATCGAGAGATTGTGATGATATTTGGCTAAGAGTAAATACAATATTGTTATATTTGTATGACAGACTATTCAATAGAATAGCTTTAGCATCTTGATCTTCGACTATAGTTTTTATCGAGACCTCGGATTTTTTTATATGGCTGGACATTGTAATTCCATCATCCATTTGAAATTTATATAATTGCAATTTCAATGAATATTGAACATTTACCGCTTTTGCACCGAACAATTTGTTAATCATTTTCCAAATTTCCCTGGATGTTTTTCTAAATCCGCTTGATGTAGCTCAAAATCTGACACTGCAAAGCCAATAATAGCTTTCACTTTATCATCTATTATTTTCCATTCCAATAACTTACTTGCATCGTCAGGTTGTTTCTCATCCACATTTACGATGCCCCACAAATTTTTATGCGACAATTACATTTGTATTTTAAACTTCCATGTACGAAAGTTTACACCAGAATATTTCTCTATAATTTCCATTTGCAGAAATAAATTAAGAAGCCTACCAAAATTGAAATGACGCTTGAGAAACCACGATGTGCCTGTGATCTCCCATGAACTATTAAATCCTCCATATTTCCAATGGGAATAGGTTTTTCCACTGGTCACTCCAACTCCTAACTGTTAGTTCAGACTTCCACGCACGCCAAGGAGAGAATGAGGCTAGAGATACAAGGATGGTTACAGGTTGAAGTCGGTTTTGATTCCAATGCAGGACTCCTCTCACGGATTTTACCACGTAGGAAGGTCTGTATATCTTTGCAAGAAACATTTCCCAAGATCTGCACACGCAGCCAAACACCAGGACCAACAAAGCGCCAAAAAAAGAAACACCCATGATTATCTCGGGTTTTCTCCACAGGAAATACTGCAAATAAAATGATTCTTCCGCGTTCTGAAGGCCACATTGCAAAGAAAATGATTCTTCCGGGTTATATCGGGTGTGCAGTCTGCCACGTTTCCTTTCCACGCAGCAATCTGATATGAGTCACTCTGATAAGACAAAGAATGCAATCGCCTCACATCCTCCACATTACTGGTTTGTTTGCTTCCTCGTTTCAAATGCCAAAAGAATTCCTTCCACGCAGGAGATAGTAGATGAATCGATCCATGCAGGTCGTTGGGTGAAAGCTCAACTCTGATACCAATGTTTGCAAACCAGAGGAGAATTCATTTTATTCAATGATTAAACAACACAACAGGTGAATGCACGCAGAAATAAAGAGACGTGAGGACCTGGAAGGTCACAGGTCACGTGGAAGAGGGAGAGACATGTGAGAAAAATAGGCGAACAGTGAACAATAAAAACAAGAAGCTATCGATGTTGGAGAAATGTGACTTTTTAGAGCTATTTCAAGAATGGGTTAAGGGCCAACGAGGAATCTCCCATAATTATCTATAAGGTTAAAGCTAAAAGGGCTGGTAGATTGGCTCACAAGCATATAGGAGTATTTTTAATTTGAATATATCAATGACCCACAAAGAGTTAAGGTAGCACAAACAAAGTTAAAATAGCATGCGACATTATGGTGGAAGGAAATATAATATGACCGTTGAAGAAGGGGAAAAGACAAGATAGTGTGATGGGATTGAATGGTCGTAAAAATGAAGATTAAATTTTTTCCCTACGATTATCAAAGGTTTTTTTTCAAAAGATTGAAAAACTTGAAGTAGATATAGATGTTGGTTAAGGCTTATATTGAGGAGTTTCACCGGATCATGATAAGATCCAGGCATACTGAGGTTAACCAAGATAAGGTCATTAGATACATAAATGGTTTGAGATTTGGCATACAAGAGGTGTTAAATCTTAGGTGCATTCAAACTTTGGTGGAGGCTTATAAATTAGCCCTGAAAGTGGAAGAAATTTTGGTGCACAAGAGTTAAAGTGTAGCCTAAAGAGGAAGTTGTAATGTGTGTGGTACGGGAGGAATAAATCATGGATATGGAAAGTCATAAGAAAAAGAGTGTAGATGTCTCCAAATGTATATGCAAGGTAATTCTTGGGAGGAAGGAGCTTCATAATCATCAAGAGGATCTAAAATATTCATTCAAGGTGAGGTAAGAGGATTATCTAGAACATGTTTCAAGTGTAAAATAGTTGAACATTACACATATGATTATAAAAGTACACAAAGTGGAGTAAAACGTAGGTGTACATTAGCTGGAACACATGTAGCACATGGAGATGTAGAATCATTGGGATCTACAGAGTATTCTAAATGACCAAAATGTAAAGTCGCTCTGATGATAAAGAAGGTGTTGTTGAAAACTACACAAAGGGAAGATGATCCTGTACAAAGAAAAAGTTTGTTCTGAACCATTTACAAATCAAGAGAAAGGTGTTGTAAGGTGATTTTTGACATTGGTAGCATGGAAAACCTAGTTTCCTAAAAATTGGTGGATAAGTTAGGAATGAAAAATATTACGCATCATAATCCCTACAATGTGTCATGTGTATAGAAATTCCATCAAGTCTTAGTGAGGGAAAAAAAATTCAAGTTCTAGATAAGGAATTATTGTGATAAAGTGTTGTGAAATGTGACATCGATGGATGTTTGACATTTATTTCTAGTGAGGGCATGGAAGTATGACCAAAAGGTTATCAATGATAAGCATGAAAATTTTATTCACATTGAAAATGAAGGAAGAAATTTTAACTTGTCACCATTAAAGGAAAAGGATGAAGGTGAAATACATAGTGGAGTTTACATGAGAGTTCTAGTTGTGTCAGGGAAGGAATTCTTATAAGAAGTTGAGGAAGAAAATGCATGTTTTTCTCTTGTGCTAAAGGAATTACATGAGGATTTCATCGAGGATGAATAAGTCCCGGATGAAGTGCATAAAATTTTGAAGGATATTTTATACACAGTGATAGAGGAATTGTTACACGGATAACCTCCAGTGTATTGTACCAGTCACTAAATTGATTTGATACTAGGGTCCATCTTAGTGAACAATCACCATATAGAATTAATCCATAGGAGAATTCAAAGGTGTATATACACGTACAAGAGTTATTGGTTATAAGATTAGTGTTTGAAAGTTTGAGCTCGTGTGTGGTACCCATAGTTCTAGAACCAAATAAGGGAGGATAATGGCGCATGTTTGTTGATTTTAGATCCATCAATAAGATCACAATCAAGTATAGATTTCCTTACAAATGATGGATGATTTGATGGATTTTCTTAGCAGTGCATGTTATTTTTCCAAGATTGCCTTGGAGAGTGGATATAACCATATTTGTATCAGATAAGGTGATGAGTGGAAAATGAAATTCAAGATGAAGGAAGGATTGTATGATTGATTGGTTATGCGATTTGAATTGAAAATTACCTACTACTGTTATGGTTACATTATCTACTCTATAGTTATCATACATTTAGATATTTTTGTCAAGAGACGTGAGGGAACCAATAAGGGGTTGGCTTAGATACACACACACATGCACCTACACTTGGAACACTACATGAGTATTTCTCTTTCTCAATGGGATGTAGTTGAAGACATGAATTAGTTTAGAAAGTATTGACCTGCAAAGGTATTCTATACTAACCCATACATTGATTTCTCCTTTTGTTTATCTAATGTTTTCATGAAGTTTACTACAAGTGTCTAGGGTTTTCTATTTATTTCAAGTCATTATAGGTGATACCAAAGTTGTGTGATCCCTAATGATAGACATAAAAGCTTAGTTACAAGAAAGTGAAGGTAAAGAAAATTTGTAAAACCCCACTATGCATAGGTCTAAGACTGTACAAAATATGTTAATATTGTACAAAATCAATTAAGATTATACATAAGTTATGCGGTCCTAGAAAAGAGCACTTTTAAGAATCAGAGACAAATAATTTCCAAATCTAGAATACCTCTTTCTCCCAAAATGCACTCATATATCAACCTTGTACTACTCTACACAACTAATTTATTATGTTTTTATGTGTTTTAAGCAATCTTTATACCATTTTTGCATAGTTACAAGTATTTGTGCTTTATTTTGAATGTGCATAGTTAATGTTTATTGATTAATTCCAAATAATTATCCTATAACAAACCCTTACCTCATACATATGATATACTATTTTATATTTATAAGGTGTAAACATTTGGTGACACATATATTTGATTGAATTGATTCCTCAAACAATATCTCCCTTAGGGTTTATCATTAATTTGTACTGAACTTTATCTTATCTCTAGGCTTTGTTTTTCTATATATTATCATGAATCCTCAACTCTTTTTTAATATTTTCCTGCATCCTAAGTGTTCTCGCCCACTCCCTAGTATGGGATAATATGCCATCAATTAATTTCATGCTCATACTATATGTGAGGAAGGGGAGACATATGTTGATTACCTTTTCCTTCTATCTTAACCCCCAATGGATCCTAATTTCATAAATTTTAAGGATATTGATGAACATCAAGATACTATGTCCTCTAATACTCACGAACACACATATAATATTGTTGATATTTTTGTTCATGTTATCTTTAGTGTCATCTCTCAACATCCTCAAGGTGAGGGTTCCCATCATGACTTTGACGCTCATACCTAAGATATTCCTCAAGATGAAGAACTCCATTTCATGTGTATTTTTGAAGATAACCCTCATTGCATTTATTCTCATTTATATGTTATTCAAGATAAACTTAAGCATATTGTGGTATATTTACCTCTTGTATCTATTCATATATCTTCTTTTATGGTTACATATATTATTCATACATCTATGGTGCATATATATTTAGTAGAAAGTAGTGTCCCACTTCACATCGTTATTATGTTTATGCCTATTTCCACTTATATTCCTTAATCTCCTTTATACACCCATAGTGGTTCACATGTTTCTTATTCTAGCGCATAAGCTCTTAAAACCATTGTTCATAGTTTACAAGCTCAAATATTTCAATTGCAATAAGGTGCATCTACTTTCTCTCATATCATGGATTCTACTCAATTTATTCATAACCAACTTGCACCCAACGTGGCTTATTATCCCTTTCCTATGGGTTTTTTAGCTAATATTTCTATCTTTGAAGACAAGGGTGACCATGAAGAACACATTTGACACACACACACACACACACACACACACACACACACACACACACACACACACACACACACACACACACACAAACACATGTATATATATACATATATGTATATATGTATATATGTATATATATATATATATATATATATATATATATATATATATATATATGTGTGTACATATGTGTGTGTGTGTACAGACATGTATATATGTATATATGTATACATACATACATACATACATACATACATACATACATACATATATATATGTATGTATGTATGTATGTATGTACATACGCGCGCGCTGTATGTACATACGCGGCGCGCGCGCGCACGCAGCGCGCGCACACACACACACACACACACACACACACACACACACACACACACACACACACACACACACACACACACACACACACACACACACACACACACACACACACACACACACACACACACACACACACACACACACACCAATATATTTCCTATAAGTCATTAGGAATTTGCATTTTAATGATTCTATGATCTTACCATTCATTCAGTTTAGGATTTCACCCCTTTAGATAAGAAATTCCTTGCATAATTTTCTATCAATTTAGGACAAATTTATTATGCTCATATCTCTAAGATGTGATGAGGTTATAATGAACACATCAATGATTATGTCCTATATTAAAATTTTATGCTTACCGATATGAATCAAATTATAATTGATATGAGCTTCAAAAAATATTCATAGAAATCCTTCTTTCCCCTTTACAAGAATTAATTATTTTGATTTTTTTTGCTCATTTGATGATTTAAGTAATACACTAAAATAGTGTAAAGCTAAGCTCCTCATGAAGAAACTCACATATGTCACAAATTGTCCAAAAAAATCCAATTATATGTTTCAAGGAAAACCTAATGACAACAAGGTCGATGCTAAATGTTAGCAGAGGTCCATAACATCTCTCATCAGGACATCCTAATGGTTATAAATTTATATTTAATTACATATGTAGAAATGAAGAACGTGAACAACAAAAATAGTATAAGACATCAAAAAATGGAGGCAACTCATATTAAGACTTGTATTAATTGATAATCTATAATGCATCCTAAGGTCAAGAGGCCATAGAGAGAGAAAAAGAGAAAAATGAAAACAACATAGGTTTCCCCTCTTTCCTTCCTTCCATATTTATCTGCACCAGTGACCATCCCTCTTCCATATGCTCTTTATATCCTTTTTGTCTTATAGAATTTTAATTAGTACAAGACATATTAACTTATATTTAATTTTTATCCCCTCTAACCCTTTCCCATATTTAAATAGGTATTTCATCCTGAGACATAAATACAAATAATGTATCTAGTACAAGTACTATTACTCCTATTGATCCTAACAACTATTGTTACTCATATTGATCCTAAAAAATATTTTTACTCCTACATCCAATTGATTTTTCCTTGGATCTTATCCAACCAATTCCTCAACTCAATTTTCTACTTCCTATCATGTTATCTCTATCCTTCATCTTCTTCTATATTTTTTCCATTATCTCTATCCTTCATCCTCTTCCTAATTCCATTTTCAGGGTCACAGATCCTTGCACACCCTTTCCAAAATCCACCATATTTTTGGAGCATTCCGTCCTTTGCCCTTTCCACTATCCATTATCTTAATATATAACTAATGTACAAACATAAAAACATCCAGTGCAATGTTTTCCTCTATGTTTGATTGCCAATTCAAATTTTAAGGGATCATTTAATAGGATATTTTGAACCTATTCAAACCAACCACTAATTTTATATTTTTATCATTACATATCTATTCATTGTGTTATCATTACAGAATCCATTGCTTAATCATTATATGATTCAATTGTGCATTCCACTTTGTAATTGGTGTCTCAATTTATTACCACATTTATCGACTTAATTCCATGGGGTATTAGGCATATCCAAATAATTCATTAATGTAAAATTCCTTACACAATCATCATGGACTTAATGTACATTTTTATTGTGCATTCCATTGCACAAACTTCAAAGTGTTTTTCTAACTTTAGAAACTTAAATGGTGCCACTAATTACACGTAGGTATCCTTGTCAAATGTTGGACATTACTCAGCATGGAAAACATATTCTATAATCTTGACCATATCAATGGTTAGAGTCCCCACCACTTATCATTACATATAATTCTTCACAACAAGTAATAAATAATAAATATAATCACTTATAACACAATTACCATTTACAAAATCACACTAATATGGACATAGAAACGTTCCTTCTTACAACGATAAGTCAAAATCATAAACTATAATAACATATTTTTAGAATCTTTAATCCTAAACCAATGTTCTTCCACTATTCAAATTTGATTCCATGCTCATTGCACCATTTTTAGCAGAGGTCACTGACATTTGTCATCAGGATGTGTTAATGGGTTGAACTATATATTTAATTACATATGCATAAATGAAGAATGTGAACAAATAAATAGTATAAGACATAAAAATATTGGAGGAAATTAAAAATAAGACTTGTATTAATTAATAATCTAGAATACATAGAGTAAAAAAATAGAAAAATGTAAACAACCCATGCTTTCCCTCTTTCCTTCATTCCATATTTATCTTCGGTGTTGACCATCCATGTTCCATATGGCTCTTCATATCCTTTGGGTCTTGTTTCATTTTTCTTAGCACAAGATTTTTGGCATATAAAATGCCACTGCATTTTATTTGAAAACCCCACTGAAAATTTTTCCCCCTTTTAGTCAAATTGGTCAAAATAGACAATTTTTTAATAATTGTCAAAATTGCCTGTTTTCAAAGTTCAACTTCCGGGAAAGGTTCCAAGATCCTTGAAGTGTTTCAAAATTCTTGGTTGTTTTAAATGGAATGGTATTAATTTTTTATCCTCTATGGTATTATTTAGAAAGCAATCTAGGGGCTTTTGGATGGTCTTGGGAAATATTTCTTCTTAGGAGTTTTTTGGGAAAAAGGATTGTGCATGCTTCATTGAAGATTCAAATTCAGTGAAAGGTTTTGGGAACCCTGTGTGGTGTTAGGATCTCATATCCCAGGAATTGGAAAAATTTTGGATCCCACCACACAGTGAAATAATTAAAGTAGAGTTTTGGGGGAATAGAAAGCGGAAACCTTTTCGATACTAGTGCAAGGATGCCTTTCTATGTTAGGTTGTGGAGCATGTTTTCATGTTGGATGTGTTGTAAATGTTACACTGAAAGTATTGTACATTCTTAATGTGGTATTTGCATGTATTAATTATATGGGTGTTATTTGACCCATAGGTTTTTGGGTCAGTTTTTTGGCCCATGACATTGGTACCCATGATATTGTAAAACTATTACCTATTAATGTGTTTATAAATAGTTGGGCATACGATAGGGAGTGATATAGATGGGTGTGTGAATTCAAGTGTGAATTTGAGATATTATGTTGAGCACATCTCCAAAAAATATTTGAGTTTTGTGAGAATACTAATCTGAGAGTGGATAACACTCTTGTTATCTTGTAATAAAATATGAGAAAGTGCTTCCTGGTGGATGTAGCCCACATTGGGTGAACCAAGTTAAATCTTGTCTTCTTGTTGTGTATTTTGTTTCTATATTTTTTGTTCATAGTTCTTATTACTATGATTCTATTGGATTGATCTGCATATAAATTTCTACTTATACCTAACATTTTGCACAGGAATTTTGCACTAATGGTTTCATGCACTTTGATTGGAGTTGGGAGACTAAAAATTGTTCAAGTGAGAGAAAATTCAATCCTCTTCATGTTCCATAAGTTGGTTTTGTTTTTGTTTGTTGAAAACCCCTCCAAAAATTGTGCTCATTGGAACACCTCCCTAGGAAAAATGGAGGTATAAGAAACAATTCTTGAACCGCTCATTTTAAGAATTTATAAATAGGCTCATAGGATTTATTGGCCCATTTACATGTGAAATCATATATTATACTGTGAAAATTGACTAAGTACACACTCTAGGCTGAAGGAAAGATTGTGTGTAAAATAGACAGTGAAAATGAGGTTTGAAAGAGCACCTTGGTGCACTGGCACACTCTATATGCACCATTACACCCTTGGAAAAATTTTAAGGTGCAATTGCACCTCATAAGTGTGACTTTATCTAGTTTATGGAGAAAATAACAAGCAAATACAAAGAAAAGGAAAATAAAAAACATAAGGTAAATAATAGAAGTCAAGTTTCTCTTACAAGTGGGGCACACTCACCCACTTATGGCACACATTAGGCATGCAATTTCACCCCAAAAGTGTGCCACAAGTTTTTGGAGGCGCCCATGGAACACTTTACACTTGTAAAGTGCTTCCTCCACCAACATCATAAAAATTTTGAGAACTTATTTTCCCCCAACATTTCAAAAGGTTCATTCAAAAAATAAAGGTATCCATTAAAGAACATTTTTAAGCTCATTATTCATCCCTTTAGGCTTAAAAAAAACCCATGTGCCCTAGGAAGAATAAGATGAGTTTTGCACATATCTCATGATCCCATAGACAAAATCACTCCAAATTTTAACCACAAATTCCTATTGATAATGCCTTCATGGTGATATAATATTTGTGGCATGAGATTCCTCCATTAAAAATGTATTCATGATTATTTTTCCAGCCATGATAACCTGTGTTTGCCAAAATTATACTGATTTTGCAAATGAGATTTTTCATGTATTAATTATATGGGTGTTATTTAACCCATAGGTTTTTGGGGTCAGTTTTTTGGCCCATGACATTGGTACCCATGATATTGTAAAACTATTACCTATTAATGTGTTGAGTTGTTGTCTCATGGTTGATTCCCTAAATATTTCATGTGAACTACTTCTCAAGATCCATACAATGTTTATTTTTTCAAGTGATTCTTGATCACTGCCTCTTCTATTTTTCACACAACTTTCTCTTTACCTTTGCACGTCCAAATTATTTGCAGCCAAATTTCACTATCTTCTTCACTTGAATCACTTTTAGTAACTATCTCCTCAAAAAATTTAGGGAGTGTGAGTCCTTTCTCCTTTTTTAGTGCAAAGAATATTTCCTCCATGAGTGCATCATCCCCAAAAATCATTGTCTTGACACATTGAAGCATGTAATTCAAATGTGGTATTGAAGAAGTACAAGTATGGACCCATTCTTAAGTGTCACTCAATGAGTTTTTCTATATGCATCTCATAAAAAATGTACCATGCATGTGACCATATGCACAAGGTGTGATATAACACATGTGTCTATAATTATATCCTGAGTCCTTGAGCTCCAATACTCCATAGCTCTTCACATTTTTGAAGATGTTCCTCAAGATTGGTGACACTTCTATAACTTGGAAATTTTCATACAACTTTACTACATTTGCATCTGACATGTATAGATTCTTTCACTTGGTCTCATGTTTTTTATTAGAGAGCTATGAGAATCCCACCACCTTGCTGGGGTTATTTATAACATATATATTAGAAAATTGATGCTTTCATGTTCTGGTTGCATGTAAATTTCCATTTTGTGTAGGAAATATTGCACATCCTCACTCACATTGAATGTTGACTTAGGTTGATTGTTTTCCTTTCTTAATGTTCTGATACTCCTATGTAAAGTTTTTGGCACTTGACCAATTGTGAACTTGGGAGCACATTAAATTACATCACAATATTTTCCAATAATTCATACGAACTATGCACCCAGTTGTCACAAGCCACATTTTTTAGCATCTGATACTATTTGGGTGTCATCCTATTTTAACTCTCCTTCTAGTGTTGGTTCATAATTCTCTATCCCTATATCTTTTATTTGTATATGTGTTCCTAAACTTCATACTCCTCTACGTTTTCAATGTATGGGGTGCTCTATTTTGGGTTCATAGGAAGTATGACACACTAGGAACCACTTTCAAAAACTACATAACACTTTTTGAAACACATTCCTGTGTTATTTACATAACACCATGGTCTTCCAAGTAGCGGTGGAAAGTTGTCTTCCTTGGCCAAATGTATGACCTAAAAATCTCCATGTAACTTAACACTCATGATGTTGATAATAACATTCTTCAATGCACCAATAGGCACGACTCCAGTCTTGTTCACCATAAGCAAAACATCGGGAGATAGGTGTAGTGCAGGTCACCCCATTTTGTTCCAAACATCTATGGTGAGGATATTTACTTCCACACATGTATCTACCAATTTTTCATTTATATTACACTCATCTATATAAGCATTGACCAATATCTCACGATCAAACTCCTCCACTTTTGTTGAGTTGATATTTCGCTTCTATGTCTGTCCTGATTATTTTCTGATCACATTTTTCTTGATTTTATGTGACAACTACTAACTTAGTATTGATAATATACCCTTAATACGCATGATCCTAAAAAATTATTTAAATTCATTTTGATTAGTTATATCCATCTCGTTACCTCCAAGTGTTTCGCTTCATATCCTTGTGTCTTCTCTGAAGTAGGAATTCAATTTATCCTTGTAGTTTATGAATTAAATCGTTGGCCTCCTAAAGTATCTTTTTTTTTTATTTCTGACCATCAAGATATTATTCTATTAGCTGGACTTCGTTTAAGGAATTGTGTTTTTGTCACCTAAGAAGTATCCCCTCGCATTGTTATTTGTACTTTTGGTGACGGATTTTCCCATGGCGCAATTGTTTTATCCCTTTTAGATGTTCATTGGTTTTCCATAATTTCATTATGTCAATCTTTAGCAAGTTCTTGCATAATATTTATCATTCATGCATTCTTTTCACTTTTTCCTTCATGCGAACATAAATATCTTGATAGTATTCAAGCTTTTGTTGCTTATGATAGCGTGCACATACTGGGAATGTTGGGATTTCGTGTTGATGATGTTCTGGTGACCCACACTTGTAGTAAGTCCTTAGTGGAAACCTTCCTCCTCCACGTCCATATTAGCCTTGAACACCTCATCCTATCCTATATCCCCTACATCCTTCTTGAGTTTTATCCATTATATATTGTCTTAATCTTAATGACCTTTCTTCATAAATTTAATAAATTATATAGAAGTTAGATGTATCATGCATATGCACGTCACAAAATTTGCAATAGGTTTCTACTTTCTTCTGCATTGCACATTGTAATAAAGGGAAGCTTTTTGCATTGTGTATTCATGTGTATATTTCAAAATCTACTAACATTTCATTTTTTATTTTGACACGGTCATGTATTCTTTGTATGTCCTTTCACCTCATATTTTATGAACCATATTTCACTATGTGTTTCTCTAGCACTATTGGATGTCAAATTATCTACCTGAGTCACCATAAACACAATTTGCACCTCCATGAATGGGATAATTCATGTTTCTATGCTCCCAATGGCTTCAACACATAATGTATCTTCCTATGCATCATGTGGATCTGCGAAATTCTTATGTGAGAGGGCGCACCTGAATAGCTTTAGTAACCCTCCTATGAACCATTATATGTATTGAGTTATATGTATCTCATATGATAGCTTATATATTAGTGTTTTAACACAATTTGCACCTCCATGAATGGGATAATTCATGTTTCTATGCTCCCAATGGCTTCAACACATAATGTATCTTCCTATGCATCATGTGGATCTGCGAAATTCTTATGTGAGAGGGCGCACCTGAATAGCTTTAGTAACCCTCCTACGAACCATTATATGTATTGAGTTATATGTATCTCATATGATAGCTTATATATTAGTGTTTTAAAACATGCATCATAACCAGACACACACTCTCTTTCAATTCTTATTTGATGTCTTTGAGAACTGAGATACACTATTTCTTAAATTCTGGTATGTCAAATTCTTTCAAACAAACTACTTTTAACTTATCATAATCCATTATCTCCATGTAAGTGACCCAAATTTGTAGTTCGTTCTCTATTCCTGTCCTGTCTATTTTTGGTGTATTGCATGTTCATGCTCCAATATGTCTTATCTAAATCCATCATGTTTTTGGATAAACCCTGAGTACTTTTGTGTTGTTTTCATGTTTATTTTTTCCAAAAAATCTTTCATGTTATTCGCAATCATGGTTCTTTCCCCTTCTTCATATGTTCCTTTTTCTAATTTTTTTGTGTGCTTTATATACAACCTTCTTGTGTGTTTTAAATCTTTTTATTTCTTGTGTGCAACCCTTCTTAATTTTTCCATGTATCAATCAAAACACGAATACATAATAAATTTTATTCATCCCCCAATGTGGGACACAAGAATAAATAATAGAATATTTTCAAAGCCCAACAACACACCTTTTTTTGTTATTTAAGTGTGTACTTGATTTTTAGTGTAGAAACTAAGGTTTGATCATTACATGGTCATATATGATACTTGTAGGAATAGAAAAACCATATGAATGCATAATAAGTGAAGGAAACGTAACCCGATCAGTCACATAAGTGTATATTACTATAGGAGAGAACCATACAAGTAGAAATTAACCATTATACTTTAGACACAGGGGGTTCATTAGCTAGGCAATATCCTAACATGTGGGTTCATATTGAGGTAATTAAAATTAATAAAATTACATTCAATATACTGGTAGACATGAGGGGGTGAAAGGGTTTAATTTATTAATGTTTTGAATCAGGTAATTGGGGGTAGGTTAGAGAGGTGGGCCAAAGGAAAGGGAGGTTTAATTTTAATATAAAACTAAAACATTTGAACCCTAGTTTTCAAAAGTAAATACCTTAAAATTGCAAAAGGAGGGTCGTCATAAATTAAATTATAATATCTTTTTTAATGAAAAAATCTCAATTAAGAGATTCTTAACCAAGAAATAATAAGATGGTAGAAAATCAGGATTGAGTATGCTTTTCAACACAAGTGATATTATTTCACCATCATAATTATTTGAAGAACTATTGATAAATGATTAAAGACTAACATATATAAGGTGATTTGTAATAGGCATGCAATGGATTCAAACTATCTTTCGAGAGGAAATGCATATTAAAAAAATTGAGTAAGAAATATAATATATTTTTTGTCTAATATATTAGGGTAGAAATAAAAAGGGGTAAATAAAATTGTAATTGAAAAATGGGTAAGTAAGGTACATGGAAAAAATAGGGGGTATTTTCATTCTAATAATATAACAGAAGGGGGTATTATTAATTGAATAATTAGAGGTAGAAACTATAATTAAGGGTATTCGTTAATACCCTTCGAATGCACGAGCTATATCATAGTTTTATTAAGTGAACCCCCCTCTGAATTTAGAGTCCAAATATGGTGCTAGTGTCCTGAAGGGTTTGAGAACTCCATTTTAGAGATAAAGAAGCTTCAACCTTGTCACAACCTATTCTACCCAAATTCAAATCCATATTAACCTATGAAGCATCAAAAAAGACAAATAGATATCTACTCTATTGTTTTACCATATTCAACATGTGCTTTATTAATGGGCAAGTGCATGGAAATGGGGACTAAAAGGGGGTCAAAAAGGCCATTTTTTCCCCAAAATTAGAAAAATCTGGACATCAACAAGTAATTTGGCACGTCTATGCTAAAAAATTTAAAATTATATAAGAACAAGAATCATAGTGCTCATAATCTAGTTTCTAAATTGCTATTTTTTTAATCGGTGAATATAAAGATGGTCAAATGTGGTACACACACAAAGTGTTCCTATTTTTTGTCAAAAATATAACATAGTGCCGCGTGTGTCATCCCCCCACTTTTTTTGAGTTTTTTTAATTATTTTACAAATCATATTGGTAGAATGTTAGCTAAGATCATGTATCGGGTCATGCTAATTTTTCCTATTTTTCAATGAATATATTATTTTCTACTAATTTTCAAAGTAAACACGTCCCAAAAAATGAAATAAATATATGTGCACCCTCTAATTTTGACAAAAAATAATAAAAAAATCATTTTTTAATATGTGTAGAATGCAATGTGGATTGTGTTGAATGTAATTTGTTTGAAATTTGAATGAGACAGATCAAAAGATTATGCTTGCAAAATTAATTACATGTGTTTTTGGCAAAAAATGAAGACTCTACTATAAGTAAATTAAGGATCAAAACCTTAAACATTTTGTATTTTAGAAATAAATACATAGGCACAAAGTTAAGATGGAGCTTGATGTTGTAGTGGTGCTTAGTTTAAAATATTGTCCTTGATAATATGTGAGCCAATTCAGGCATAACACTAAATATTATTATGTTCTATTACAAAATACAAATTCAATCACAGAATATACAATCCAACCATTAGGCTTTAGATATCATATGTCAAATCTAAGTCCTGAGGGTTGAGTAAATTTCTAAGCCAAATCAGACTGTAATGCACTTGCGTTATATTTATATGAAAAAATCATAAACAGCAAATACAAATTACCAAATGCTCATAATTTTGGTCCCACAATGCCTTTGTCCTGCACTGTTATTTACAACATTATTGTAATGATTATACTCTTTTTGAGAAATTCCCATGTGATTATTTTACAATTGAGTATGTTTATATTCATGTACATTCTTAAGACATCCATAAAACATTCTTATTGTGCCTTTTGCCTTACATTGATATAGTGAGTCATTGTTGTTATTCTTCTTTGAGAACTTTTTTTTATCATTATTTGAGAATTGAGTGTTTTTTCATATACTTCTTATATTTCATAACATTTATTAGAATCATCATTTATTGTATCAATTGTCTTATGATGATATATGTTTAAGAATTGTGGGGAAGAATACCATAGAAATAAATAAACTCGAGGAGATGGAGAAACAAAGGGAACATAGATGCAAAAAGAGCGCGAACAAAAATAAATTGAACTCTACATCTTTCCTAAAAAAATAGATGTTGACAGAAGATCATCTATCATCCACCAAAAGCCAAGAAATAGGAATAATAAAATAGAAATAATGGAGTGAGTGTAAAACATCTGCGAATGAAATAAATCAATACATGGAGGTAAAGGTATGCCATCTCTTACAAATGAATTTGATATTGAAACATATCCTCAAACACCAATTCAATCAATAAACAATTATTTTTCAATTAATGATGATGTAATATAAAATTTAAACTTAGATGTTACACCAAATGACCAACCTATTCAAAACACAAAAAATTAACAAATTATTAGGATGAACAACATATAGGAAATAGAAAAAAAAAAACCTAATATTCAGCCCAATGTTACCATTGAGATCACTAATTAGAATTTTGCATAAAAACACCTAGGATTTTAGTTGAAATTGATGAAAATATAATAAACCCACTGAGTGATAAGATTGATTACATGCACTTGTCTAATAAAAGATAATAACATATGGAAAATCATTTTCCGAAAACTTTAAATGAAACAAGAAGATGTCAATTGAATTTGTTAATTGTATAAATGATGAGAAATTGTCAAGTTTAGACCCATTATGAAGACCCTTGGTCTAAGAACATCTAAGACCGAATAGTGAAAAAAATCATTGTAAAAAAATCTAATGAATGCATACCAAGCAGTGGGATCCAACTTCACACATCCCAAAGATAGATAATGTTAACATGACGTGTTATTACATCAAGTATAGTAAGTAAAGATAATAAAGAAATTTAAGGAGTTAATCTAGGAAAACAAGTAGTGCACTAAAAATGTTATAGAAAAACACTATTTAACGTTGTCAAAAGATGTCAAAGGGTTAAGCATCCAAATGAACAATGAATCATGGGAATTCTTATGGTAGAGTCTAGAACAAAAAGAGAAATGAGATAGTTGAAGACTTGAATATCCGAAATTTAAGAATCTTGGAAAACTAACAAAAGGGTTTCACATAATGAATACATTTTTTTACAAAGAACTAACTGGTTGTCAGAAATTGTGAATCGCATCCTAAAAAAATTTTTAGATATGACACAAACACAATTTTTTAAAAAAATTTGAAGAGGTACTTATCCTAAAATATAAATTAGTCAAAGGTATTTTGAAATAGAAAAACCTTTTTATGTTAAAATAAATCACCCATACACTACTTGTTGTTATAGGGTCCATATTGAATTTTCAATGCATTGTGAAGCTTTATTTGGCATATATGTATTGCCATACATACTAAGAATATTTGGTAAGAGTGTATGATAAACGTTCCACCTAAATCAACAAGAGATTTCATCTCAATTGTTTTTTTTGTAAAAGAGAAGATGAACTATTTTTAATAAGAAATCATGACTGGATGGAACCCATGATAGATGTAGTGGCTTGCAACATTTACAAAATTGTATACACATACATAATATGCATGTAATTGGAAATGAACTAGTTAGTTTTGGAAAATACAAGTCAATGGTATACACCTCAAAAGATGGCAAAAAAGGACTAGAGGTGTCAATTAGTGAGTAAATAAATAAGTGTATTGCATATTAAGACTATATTTTTAGAGAAGATAGTGTATGATTATGCAAGGCATAGACACAAAGTTTGATGGTTAAACGATAAATTAAGGTTATGCAAGAACACATTTCCTCCTTGTACCATTGTGTCAGTTGTTGAGTTTGTAGAGAAATATACACTACAACCACAAAATTAATTCCAATCATAGCGTTATAACTCAATTTAGGTTTCCATAATTGTGCATATAACATTCACACATGCTCTTGATAGCACAAAGGAAGACAAAAATATATTGAGGGAGTATGATTTCCATATTAATGATAATCTCAGACATTCTACAGATTTTGTATGAGTTGGCTTTCAAATCTTCTATGGTAATTTGAGTAACAACAATATCATGTTTGGTCAATACATCATATGCTTACATAATTGTACATCATAATTCAAGAATTTTTGGATGTTCTATAGGTTGAGAAGGATACATAAGATGAGTAGTGTTCACCATATTTCATATTTCACTAATTTTGGGAATGAAAAAAAGGAGCATGATGGTCTAGGATCATGTGTTAATATAACCCTAGAAAAATAAGAGTTGAAGTACAAAAATGGTATAAATTTGACCAATATAGCATCCATCATGGAATGGTGTAACTAAATAATGGGTCTAGGTAATAAAAATGAATCTATAGATCATAGATTGTTTGGTTGGTAGAAGAAGCCAACTTTGAAAAATATGAAGATTGTTTTACACTAAAGGATTTAGTGATTTGTACTCTTTTAGAAGTTAAAATGTAGGTTCATGGACTATTCATACAAGGTAGATGACATGCTTTTGTTTTTCAAGTACAATTTTTTTTTGTAATGAATGTGATTCAAAAGAGTGTGTTCCAGGTTTCATTTTAAGACTCCCCCCCAAAAAAAATTATTATAGAATGGATCATGAATCTAATGAAAAATCCATTTACACTGTAGGTGAATGTAGGGAAACGAGTTTCGTGATGGCGGTGAAAGGAATCCGTTTTTCAAAAAACAGTGGAGGAACCATAAGTTGAGTTTTTTACTGGCTAGCAAGCACAAAACTTCAATATGTTACCGGTTGAAATGTACGGTATGAAACCAAAATAAAACAAAATGTTAATGTTATCGGCCATTAAGATAGTGTTACCGGCCGGTAACAAAGTGTTACCAAACAGTAGGACATGTTTGTCATACTGGACCATGGTGTTTGTTGTCATTAACATAGTGTTGCCGCCACTGGACCGGTGACAATTTACTGACAAGTGTAATGGTGCTACCGGATGGTAACATATAAATGGTGTTACCGGATGGTAACATATACATGGTGTTACCGGATGGAAAAATATACATGATGTTACCAAACAGTAATGTAGATATCGTGTTCCTGGATGGTAACATGTATGGTGTTTTGGAATTTAATATGCCACATGTCTTCCACTCCCTGTATTTAATACAGTTTCCTTTCCTACATACATACATACATACACACCCATCCCCATTCATTTTTTCCCATTTTCACGTGCAGGTTTCTCCAAGATAGAATTTTTCAAAGAGTTCCAAACTTCTCATCCACTTCTAGTATTAGATAGTAACCAGTGCCACCTACCACACGATTTGTTTTATGATCCTCAAGGCTCATATACAGGTATCTTTATCTGTCATTTTCCAACCTCTTCTTTTTTCAAGCAATCGCGTTTAGGAATAATGGCCCCAATAAAAAACACCATTAAACCAACTTCCTATGTTTACCAAAACATTATATATCCCCAGTTGTTATAATTAATTGAAAACCCTAAAACCATTACACCAAATCCGTTCTTTTTGATGATCAAAATAAATTCTTAGAGTCTCACTACAATCTCTTTGTTGAGGCTGAGGTTAATACTTCAGCCAACAGAGGCATCAACTCTCAGTCTATCAAAGACCCCTTTCTCTTAGCAATGGTGGAATTTTTCCAGTCTCGTATTGTTTTACAAGGAAGATACATTGAAATTCCTTAGTGGTAAATGCACTACCTTATTCAAACCCTTGCCAATGTTAGATTCGATTAGTGCTCATATCTTGCATCAAAGATTCATTCTAAACTTGACAAAGCCAAATTGAATCCTTCTGTAGTTATTTGTTCTTCTTGTTATGTTCTTGTTTTATATTATGAGGTTTTTTATGGACTTAAATCCACAGCTATTCCAATTGCTCGTCACAAGAAGATGGATAAACATGGAATTCCTCTGGAAAAATAGTTGGTGAGTACTTTGTTTTAAAAGAAATTAATCTTGATTCCTTTCAAAAAAATTCATTCATTGTTAAATTAATTCTTATAAATATGTAATCTGTAATTGTGTTATGAACAAGTAAAATCAAGTGAAACACTGGAACACCATCATGCGGCAGTTTCACTCGCATAACCCTGTATGCTCCTGAGGGCTCTAGAGACAACGATGTCACTATGTCCGATGACTCTTTGGCTATAAAGTTGAGATCAGACAAAATGAATGCATGGTTTCTTGGATTCCTCCCGCTCATCCTGGTCCCGGAGTAAGGAGAGAATGTGCTCTACTTATAATCCAAAGGAAAATCTAGGTTTTGAGTTTTTACATATTGCACAATCATTTCAATTCTTGACAATGACATCTTTCTGATTTCATTATCCTAATTTGCAGATTTTTCTAGCATATCTGCATCAACGAATTTTAGAGTGTCTGCTTATACTGGTGGCGGTGTAGACATGAATATACATACCTGAGAAAGAACAAGAAGAGTATCAGTCTACACCGCCACTATATCATCACCCAGACTCTTCAAGTTCTGGTACAAAGAAACCAATAAATACTAATAGCGACATAAAATTTATTTATATTCATCTTTTGAATTTCTCTTACAAATTTATCATTATTTTTAATTGGTTTTCTTTAAATTCAGGATTTTTCAGGCTAGTGCCACCATAACCCAAACCCTTGCACCAACACCAACTACCACATCTATAGTCTATTGATTATAGAAAAAATTCAATGTAATAAATCTATATTGATTTCAATCTTATTAAATTGAAGTTCTTACTATTCTCTTGTTTGTCTTCTTAATTTTAAATTTTCAACATACTGATTATTGAATATGATATTGATAAATTATTGTTGCTCGTAGATCTTTTACAATCTGAAATTGATCCCTCGGCCACGCCCACTACCACCTTCTCTACTCTGACTCCATCTCAACGCACAAGGAGTACATCAATCTGACCGCCCCTTCTACCTCTATCACCTTCTTATGGTATTGGAAAAAGGCTTGTGCTCCCTAACCCTGGAATGACTATGAGTAGGGAAACTCAGAATTTCACAACATCTAAGTTCCCTAATTTTACAGTTGATGGCGTGCCGAGTGCCAGAGGCACTTCTGTTTTAAATAATATAGAAATGGATGAGGAGTATCTTGGGTTTGACATCTATTTTTACATGTGTTATGGTCATGGATTTATGTCAATAATCTGATAGAATATATTCGTAAGCAAGTGGCACATCTGGTAGGCTCTTCAGATCCTCCTTCCCCAACTCAGCAGGAAAAAATGGATCATGATGCAAAGACCAGGTTTTCACTTAACATGCTTGTGTTGTAAAATTTTATAGCCCTTGTCATGGAAAATATTATTCCTGATCATTAAGGAGCTGAAGATGTGGGAGATCAGAGCGAAAGATCTGATAAAAGAAATCAATGATAGATATCATAATTTTGAAAACAAGGAAAAACAAATTTCATTGGTTAAAAATCAACCAATGACGATTGATGCTATTCTTACTCAAGCACAAAAAGGGAGTGCAGTCATCAATAATGTTTACAATGGGGATGAATTTTTGATAATAATGTTGAAAATATTGGCTAATTTGAATGTTGAGGCACAATCTTACTACAACAAGTGGAATCGTGAAAAGAACCTTGTCACTATTGCTAATGCAGAGAAAGACTTGGTCATGGTAAGTTCTAATTTTTTTTTTGTAGATTGTTAGATAAATATGTAGTTATCCTTTATCTTATTCTAAATACTAATTATGGGATTTTTTAACTGCAGTCAAAATACCAGACTTTGAAGACAGAGGTGTAGGTGTTAAATGAGCACCTTAAAAAAGTGAGAGAGAGTGTTTGTGGGGCTATTGGTTTTAAAGAGAAACTTGTTCTGTTAAACAAGTAGAACAATACTTTGTGGAGGAATATCATGGAGAATAAACTAGATCCAAAAATTCTTCTAAAGAAAAACATTGGTGAGGATCCTTCTATCCTTTCAACAAGAGATGCAGTTCATGAAGATAGAGAAAATTTAGAAAATATTAATGTTACTGCAAAAGAATTATTAGAGTCTAGTGTAATCCAAGATAGTTCAAATGTTGTAGTTGTTGTTGAATTTGTTCAAGGAAAAGGGTCCAATTAACTTCAATTAAAAAATTTAAACTATGTTACTATTGATGTATTCAGTATTTGACAATTGGAATTTGAAAACATGTATCTTTATGTGAAATTGTTATATTTTTATTTCTCTCAAATATGTAAAATGATTTATTATCTTTATGTAAAACAATTGATGAATAGCACACATGGATTTTAGAATCTAGATTTACATGGTTTAATTTAGTTTCAAATATTTATGAACTCAAAAATTATAAACTTGTTTTTGAATGTGTGTAGTTTCGATCTTGATAGTTTAATCTTGATTCATAATGTGCATATTATCTCTAATAATCATGATGGAATGTAGTCATAGACTGCTATGTTTTTTATTCCTAATAATCATGATGTTATATATCATATATGGATTATAATATTTTTGCAAACAATTGTGCTTGTGGAATTGTGATAGTGAGAAATGGAATATTGAACATTTTTACTATCAACGAAATTTAATTTTATTACATCATCCAGTTTCCATATTGATATCACACAAATATGAACTTATATACCATCTGTTACAGTTATTTACAAACATTATTAAAAATATAGAAGGGATTAAAAAATTCCAAACAGTATATGCACAATATATGTAAATGAAAAAAATATCAAGTAACAATTTATATATTTCAAAAAATGCATACAATCAATTGTCTGGTAGTTGAAACAACCCTATCCTGGATGGTCCTTCATCACTTCTTATATCCGTTGCAGTTTCTTGTCTAGCAGAGTCCAAGTCAATTTCACCATTATTAGAGACTTCATTATTTTTTATCTAATTAACAACTTTGTACTCTGCAAGAGATGTCCATGTAGCTAGTGCTCTTTCATATGGAAATGTGTCCACCCTATATCTTGAAACATAGATTCTCAAACAAGTTTCTGAATTCTTCTCCAATCTATTGTGAAGTTTTGACTTCACAAATTTAAGTGCACTAAATACCCTTTCATCTTTCAACAGGCCCAAGAATCATTGTCTGTATGAGTTCATATAGTTTGAAGTATTCACTTATATTCACTCTCATAATACTCCTTTGATATATCTTTCTCCATAATAGAGTGACAACTCCCATTTCTGTTGGGTCAGCAATAGACTTATATTGATCAGACATTGTATATGCAAAATGTTATGACTGTGATATGAGTAATTTTCTATCCAATATACCATTTAATTCCCCTCCATCAACATGTGAATATTTGCAAAACTTGCTCCATAAGTGCAGTCATGGATTTCCTGAAGTTTGTAGCTCTTTGTTCTGTCATCAATCATTGGGTTCCAGAAAATGGGATTTACAACTCTCATGGCCTCCAGGAGATAAATGTTTTTTAAATGCTCTTGATCTCAAAAGTAATGTTTCAGATAATTTTCATCAATTTTTTATCGACATCACAAACTATAGCATCAAAAAATAGCTCGTGACAGGTACTTCCTCAAGTTCATAACCTAAACATAAGGATATTTGTATAAAGTGTATTGCAATTTTAATATTTTCCCATCAACAAAAATACAAAGATGACCAATGATATTGAACTTTAAATAGTTGTTCGGATCTTTGGTGTCTGTCAAAACCTTGAAGTTGTTAAAATTTGGCTTCTCCCATGAATCTAGTCTTGGTGTGATATACAAGGTATCTGAAATCATACATACTTGTCTCTTTAATTTTAATGAATCAACAATGTATATGGATCTTTCCTGGGCATGTTTCACCAAGTTGTTTATTTCCTTTAGCATTGGAAAAATACCACATAAAGTTAATAATGTCTCTAAATCTATCAAGCGATATAGTAGATCTTTAGCCTTGTCCACTTGTCTTCGATGTTTAAACATATATTCTACTAAGGACCTGTATTCCTCAAAAATCCTGTAAGATTGGTTCATATAATGATATTGCATGTCGTGTCAACATCTTTTAGAATTTTTTACCATTTGTTATTCTAACAAAAAATATCTGAAACTTCAAAAAGATTTTAGGACTTCTCGACATATATGAATGCAAGTATCATATCAACTACTCCACCTTAGTAACATTTCAAAATTACTTCACAATATTGTAAGCCAAATTCATTCAGTTTCCATACAGTGAATAGGTATCATGTAAGGAGCTATCAATATTGTTTGCAGACGAATATTCAATTAGGAGCTCAATGCTTCATGGATAGCATGATTTCACCATGTTAAATTTATAAGACACCGGTCAGCTATCAGGGTAACTAGCACTGGTTAGGTTTTTGAGAACTAGTTACCTAGAATGTTTGATTAGAAGTTTATATTTAATCTCAAATGGTATTAGATCAACTATTGTTAAAATTTGAATTTAAAGTTTACTCCATAAATGATAGCTAAGGAAACTTCCCTGGGAGTTTGTCTACTGCTTATATTTTCAAAACATAGGGTTAGAACATAAGGAAATTGGAATGTTACAGCTTCCCTTTGGTTGAAGATGAAGAAGAAGAAAAAAAGAAAAATGTTCATAGAAGACAAAACTTTGGAGAGATAGTTTGACAAAAGGAAATACTGTACATCTGAATGGTGAAATATGGTTATGAAATCTTCTTTTGTATTTCCTTTTCTTTTCTTGTCTTGTCTAAGGCCACCGAATGGGTTGTAACAAGTATGCCAGTTTCAAATACTGATATAACTATTTCAACTCACATAGTATCACAGATCTTGTAGAATGACAAAGGTTGACACTGGTGAGATCTTGAATTGTAAATAGGTTGTTGTGAGATCTTCTATTGTAGATCCAAAGATCATATTGTAGCTTGTTGATCACAACTTAAGATGAATCTAGTATTGTAGCTTGTTGGAATACAACACGAGTATGTGGATACAAATCATATATACATGTCTATTTAATTTTAGAAAATTGTCTTCTTGTTTGCAGTGGTAGATGTAGTTGAGCATGTTTCACCAGAGACTTGTTTATTGGTGCACATCATATTTGTTACAACATAAAGTTAACCCATGTGAGAGGTCTGTTTATCATCGATTCACCAAATCTTTAGTCTTACCACTTGTCTAATCGATGCTTGAACATATACCCTTTGGACTAAGGACCTGTAGTCATCAAAAATCCTGCAAGCTGGTTCATACAATGATATACATCTTGTGTCAATTGTATCTTTTTGAGCAATTTTTGTACCATTTATTAATATCCACCAAATCTCTATTTGAAACTCCACAAAATATTTTAGGACTGCTTGACATATATGAATGCAAGTCTCGTATCAGCTCCTCCACCTTAGCAACATTTTCAAAATTACTTATAATCTTATAATCCAAATTCATTCGGTGAGCCGTATAGTGAATAGGTATCATGTAAGGGACTACGCTTTTTTGTAGACAAATACAAATTTCAATTTTGTGACATTGCATGATAGATGCACCATCATCTCCTACACAAATCAACTTTGTAGAGATTGAATGATCATCCATACCAGTTATTTCCTTGAAATTTTTAATAACAAGTTTGTAGATGTTCTCAGCATTGCAATTCTCCATCATTTTGTGCATATTTAGTAGATTATTTTCCCTGAAATGGTTATTGAAACTGAAAGTGCAGACATGCATGCACATCCAAGATGTATTATCTATGGTTGTGACCTCATCAATCGAAAAAGTGATAAAATTTTCATTTTTAGCCTTCCCTCTCAAATTATTGATTTCAATTTCTCCCATACACTTTTCTATCTCCCATGCACAGGTATCTGACAAGTGTGGTGTTGGAATATTTGGAAATCCATTAGATTGAAACAATGTCTTATAATCAATGAGATCTGATCGGTCTACCCTTTTTTAAATGTGAAATATTGTTCTGAATTGAATGATTTTTCTTGAATACTTACGTTAGTAGCTTTTTCAAATCTAGCCTTTATTATTCTACCTTTCTCAACTATGTCCTGAAGATGTTTATGATGATTATCATATTTTGCAGCATATCTCATATGCAAACAGTCTTCCTCATTTTTCCATCTAGTTGTTTTTATAATTGTTCCATCATATTTCTTTTTAGACTCATATACCTTCCCCTAATGCTTCTCTATTGTGTCCATCTTCAATTGTATTTTTTGGTCTCTTCCTAGCTTCTAACTACAAATAGTACATCTACATTTTGTATGAGTATCAGTACTATTTTTAGGTTCAACAAGTTCAATGAATGGATATTTGATTGACCATTCAAATTTATAAGTACTTCCTATAGTCCACTTCCCACTCTTACATTTTTGATGTGAGTTTCTGGAATGTTTATCAAAAGTTTGATTTGGATGGGAAATGGTATTATTAGTACTATCAATTTGAATTGAATTAATTTGGTGATTGGAAATTTCATCTAGAGTAAGGTCACTACTAAGGTTTTTTGTATTTGAGAGAAATCAGTTTGCTTACATCTTCCCTAAGTAAGTCAAAAAAATAAAGTAACATTATCATAGTAGAAATTGGTTTACTTACCTCTTGCCACTAGGGTTACTATTGGATGACTGAAATATTTTGAAATTTCCATATTGCGTTTTATTTTTCATTGAGTTATTTTCTCATTTGTAATAGGGGTCATCTAATGGATTATTTTGAAGTTTGCACATGTGACAAAAACATAGAAATTTAAAATACTGACGGAAACATAAATTTATCCAAACTCAAGGCAACACAACTTAATAATGATGGACTATAACACAACCAAGTACTGAAATGGAAAAGAAATATGTAGGATGGCTACAGAAAATACTACTACCAGTTGGTAGCACAGCTAACTGTTATCGGTTGGCAACACATATATATGTTACCGACTGGTAACACATATATCTGTTACCGACTGGTAACACATATATTTGTTACCGGTCGATAACACATATATCTGTTACCGGTTGGTAACACATATAGTTGTTATCGTTCGGTAACACATATAATTTTTATTGACGTGTAACACTTATAGATGTTGTCGGCTAGTAACACTTACACATTTGTCTTGTCATCCGTCGTTGCAAAATTTATTAGCGAGTGGTAACACAAATAACTATTACCGTCCATCAACACAAAAAAACTTGTCAGTCTACAGACAGAGTTCTCTTTTTCACTTACCTCTTGAGTCTTTCACTTTTTCTTGAATCCTTCAGCTTCTAGTCTTATAATTTCAAATTATTCACATGCTTATAATGTAAATAATATGACTATACTATGGCAAATTAATCATATAAAAATAAGAATGTTATAACATGAAAGCGAATATACTAAAATCACTCGACCCTTTGCGAAAACATGAAGGTGAAATTATATTCAATTTTTTTTAGGCCCTGTAAAATTTTGGTGAATGCACTAGCATACAATAGTACAAAATTCACCAAATTCAAAATTCAAAATTCCTTATATTCTCCTTTTTAGGAATATTCACCCTTAAAATTTACACTGGTTGGTCGATTAATAGTGTTGTAGACCTTTAAATCCCTTATATATGTAGTAACATCCACAAGCTCTATAACTCATGGTGATTGAATCATCAGTTGAATTTGACCGTATATCGGATCTAGTGCACCCAGGTAGTATAGATGCATTCTTTAGTTAAAATTAAAATTTTAGCTCATTATGTAGTATTTATGAATAATTTATTGAAACTAACTTTTTTGTACAATGTGATGCAGGTCATGTTTATGTAGTTTTAGAAGAAAATATTAAATAAGGAACAATTATTATTTATATCATTGTGTTGAGAAAGAAAATAAAGTGATAGCCCCTATCATATATGAAGAAGGGTTAAAGTATCCTATAGGGTTTGTGGTTGTTATTAGAACATGTCTTAGAATATACCCAATGAAGAAATCTAATGTATGTTTATTTGAGGACATTGACACTCATAGAAATATTATTCATTATTCTCTCCTTATTGCATCTAATATTAAATTGATCAAATATGGTGGTAAACCATGCAATAAGAAATTGTGGAAAGTTATTGAGTTTGACCATAAAGCAATACTTGAGACCCTAAAGACTAGATCAGGCCCTGATGGTTCATTGGATTGAATTGGTAAAAGTACATATAAGTTTTATAGTTCATAAGTATATTGTTGAATTCTTAAGATTTTTTTTCTTGAGTAATTTTTAATTTATTTTATTTATTCATATCATTAGTAATGTTTTAATTTAGGTTAGTGGTGCCAAACAAGCTTCCACCTTCATGTGGTTGGTGTCTTCAGTAAAGTATATGCATTCTTGAAGTGAAGAGAAGTTTTAGCATCATCTAAAAAATGATCATTTGATTCCCTCACTTTATGACATTTGGTTTTAATCCATCTGTTTAAGAAGGCATATACAATAATCATTTATATCTTTTAGGAATTTGGAAGGATATAATATCTCTTATATAAGAGATGATTTATGAGTCTATCCCTTGTTTATTTTTTATTTGGCCACCCATCCACTTTGTGATATTAAGCACACTCGCTTTGCACTATATAAATATGGAACAATCTCTTATTGGTTAAGTGATAACATTGATTATCTATATCTACTTGTTGGCGAGAAAATTTTTCAGGAACAAATGGATGGACTTCTTGCTAATGCTCTAGGGGTCTAATTCCCTCTACTTGACTAGTGCAACTACCGTATATGCATGCGCAAGTGAAAAAGGTTGATTTTTCCTCGTGGCCTTGCGGCTGAAGATCCAACAGGGGCACTCCACTGACCCTATGGAAAATATATCATCAATTGCTTGCTAAAGAAGAATTTTTCTGGAAGTAGGAAAGGGAGTGAGAATATGAGGTAAGGGAACTAATGTTGCAAGTAGAAAATTAGATTCCTACACACACTAGTTAGAAACTTCATCACGTGCACTAAATTAAGAGGAAACAACTTTGCAAGTAGCAATAAGACCAAATATAATTTTATGAGCACAAAATATCATGAAATCCCTTAGTCAAAGAAAGTTATAAACTCCTTCTTATATTGATTACTCAAACCAAAGTTGTACATAGTGGGGATATGGAGGAAATTTGAGAATGAGGGGAATGGAAGAATTTGGCTATCTCATGTGTCCTCTTAATGCACTCTTGAGTTTACAAAATCAATCACCAACCCTTTGAAATGGGAATGGATTTACAATTTATAGGAAGAGAAATGACTCTTTAGGTATGTCTCGACATGACTTAAGACTCTTCACCTTCCTAGGAAAACATTAAGCCCCTTTTTATAATATAAAGGTGACTTATTACATTAGAAACATTAAGACATGTGAAAAAGTGAAACCCTAATGCAATATTAGAATATTGAGGAGAGAGAAATTTGGGGGAAAGAAGAGAGAGAGGGAGAAAGAGAATAAAGAAGAAGGAAGGATGATGTCGATGATGATAGATTCTACCTTTGATAAAACTCGTTGATCCTTCCAAATGGCTCGATGAAACGCTCTAATGTGATGAACTCTAAATATCCTAACTCTTGTGCACACTGAAGAACTTCATTTTGAGGATGTGTGAACACCGCATTTAAATACAATATCGCATGACTCATTCAATGACCATGGGAATCACTCATGGAGATCCACTCTGAATAAATATTGTCCTAACTCCCTACAATGTTGTTGCACTACTCGGTTGATTCAGACATGATCCAAATGAAGCATCTTATGAATGATCTGATAGTGTCAATTGTGAATTCCACCTCCCGCATACCAATTGAAGCATGAAATGAGTGTCCAAATAAATTTTTGACATCCTCATTATCACATATTATTCATAGTATGACGATAGAGACTGTACTTTTTTCTATCTATTACTCGGAAGCGAAAACTTAATGATTTCTTCAGAAAAAAAACTTACTATTTTTAGTAAGTATGAAAAATCAATTACCTCGAACCTCAACTAGATGTTGCAACTCAGATTTCCCTTTCTCCATGCATTCCTCTCACCTTATGGATCAATTTTCTATTTTTTGCTGGTGCTCGTGGGACCACTTACTATTTTTAGTAAGTGAAAATTTTGGACCAAGATGAGCAGTTCAGAAATCTCTCCTTGTAATACATATTTTCTCTTTAATTCCTCTTTCACAGTTTCTTTAATTGATGACTTTCCTAAAATGGCAGTCCTCCATGTAGAAGACTTGCTATTTTTGGAAAGTAAACCTCTGGTGGTCGGATCACTACGAAAAAAAGTTTTCTAATATGGGTTTTTTCCCAATATTTCCCCTCTGAAATCTTGAACCTGTTCGCTCAATAGTTTGGGAAATTTTAAAGTTTTAAAATTTTGGCCTGGCAGTGCTTCTAAACGCGATAGCCATTAATAGAGCTTGAGAATTACAGGTTTGGTTTTATTCTCTGTTCATGATAAAAAAAAATTACATTTTTTTGGGTTTTTGTTTCTCATTCTACTGGTGAAATTTCTCTTCAAATTGATTGTCAGTTTGACAGGAAATCTAACTTTTGTATTCGTTGGGCTGAGAGTAAGCTTTCTTCTCTGTGAGCAATTCATGCAGTGGAAGGGATATTTGAAGATTATTTATTTATGTCCTTCAAGAATTAATAACACATCAGAAAATGGTTCTTATTTTCTTGCACCGATTTGCAATATATCTTCAAATCTTTGTTTTATGACAGTGAGAATTTTCAGACGATTTCTTCATTTCTCTTCTATTCTTTGATCCTTGAGCTCTCCTAATCAATATTTCTTTAGATACCTATGTTTTTTTATCTTTTTGAGGATATGGTTATTGTGTTTGATTTGGTTCAAGGTTCATCAATGGTGTGACTTGGTGTGAGCAAGTTGCAGAGCTATGGTGGAATGAAGTTGTGCACATGAGAGTTAGATGTTAGAAGTAGGAAACAAGCAGGATTTTTAAAATTTTGAAATAAAAATGAGAAGGGATATGGGAACATTTTTAAATTTTTGATCTCCCTGACTTGTGAGGGACATGAGGGACATAAAATTCCATGGTGAGCAATGCGACGACACTTGGCGGAGATCTGCCGGCAGAGTATGAAGGCTAAAAATCAGCTTTAAAGCACTAAAGTGCTGGAAGATGGTCATATGGGTGACCAGAAGTCTCCCTTAGGGGCTGGGAAAATTTTTCCATGTTTTATGTCCTTGAACTTTGAGGGAAATGAGGAACATCAAATTCCACAGAGCTCCTAGTGATGACACGTGACAACGATTAAACGATCGAGACTTTAAGCTCCCGTAAGCACCTAGGGGCTGAACTACCAATATTGGAGGTCACATGAGGATCCTAAGGTCATATGGGGGCTAGGCACATTTTTTCATGGTTGATTTCTCTAACCTTGAGGGATGTGAGGGACACAAAATCCCGCCAATCTCCTAGAGCTGACACGTGTCCTCCCAAAATTTGACTAACTCTCAAACTCGCTCCAAGAGGACAACTTGAAACAACAATAATTTGAGCTCCCGATGGAATTTTTTTATATGATCCTAACTATAAATTACCTTTTTAATCCATTGGTGGGGTTTTTAGGTCTTTATTCCTCTATTTGATCCCTGAAAAATTAGATTTTTGATTTGGTACTCTACCTGTGCATGAGAAAAACTACTTGTAGACCCAATGCGCCAAAGTGTTGTGAAAAACATAATTTCAACATATGTTAGAGCTTGGAATTCCCTTTCTGGTGATTCTTTTTTCTTATTACTCCATCCGGAGCTCCCAGAATCACCTTCGGAAGCTCAACAGTTATTTTTGCCCTGTGCACTGCTTAGGCTTGTGAACCCTGATTTTGATCAAACTACTCCAAACTCTCCAGATCTCCCCCGAATCTTAAAAAATAACTTCCATTATGTCTCTATGCCTTCAATTCACCTTCATTTTATATTTTTCCCCTTCTTTCCACTCTAGGGGGTTGCTCCATTCCTGGGAAGGCCAGTGGTAGCCCTTCCCAATACTGCCCAAAAATAGTAGTTTTCAAGAACACCTAAAATCACCTAGGGGGGTTGAATTGAATTTCCTAATTCACCTAGGGGGATGTGTTAAAATCAACTATGAGGTCATTGAAACTGACTGGGTAGACCTAGGGTGCCTCAGAATGATAAAATGTGAAAAAAATTATACAAGGGTATCGTTTTCATGCTTAGAAATTGTTAATTTCCCTATTGCACATTTACACGACAACACTACCCTTTCATCATTCAAACACTAAATCCTTATAATCATTTTCCTCGTCAAAATAAATTGGAATATACATGAAATTTCCAATGATAATTGATGTTGGCTCCATTAGAGAGGGGGGAGGGGGGAGGGGGAGAGGGAGAGGGAGAGAGGAGAGAGAGGGAAATTCATATCAGGGAGGGAAAAAATATTGATAGATACTGAGAGGGGGGGAGGGAGAGGGAGAGGGAGAGGGAGAGGGAAAGAGGGAAAGAGGGAGAGGGAGAGAGGGAGAGATAGTTAGATAGGGGGAGAGAGAGAGAGAGAGAGAGAGAGAGAGAGATAGAGATAGAGATAGAGATAGAGATAGAGGGAAGGGAAGAGAGAGTGAGAGTGGGAGGGTGGGAGAGAGGGGGAGGATGAAGAGAGAGAGGGGGAGATTGAGGGAGAGAAAGAGAGGGGGGGAGAGAGATTACAATATTTTTCAATCATCACCTCATGGCACCAAACCAATAGTTCCCACCTATCTAGGTAGATTGGTAGATGTTATCAAATGTTTAGTTTTTATGCCCAACCATCTCAGTCTTTTTTGGATACATCAATCTAACGATGTCAATTTAGTTCCTTGAGAGTGAAAATACCCTAAATTTGATGGTTATTATCTCAAAAATCATGGCACCTAATAATGTATCATCTAAACTTATAGCTAGGAATATGGTCCAGCTACAAAAACTTCTCCCATTTTCTCCATTTTACAACCAATTTTATTGTGGTCATAGCAAATGAAATGTTGTAAAAACCTTTAATTTTCATCAATGTTACAATGTCGAGGGTGATATTTACAATCAGCATCTTGTGGGATCAAACTTATGGAACCTATACATATGATTGTGTTATTAGATGCCATCAGAGGCATCGTTTTGATGCCCACTTATCTTGGACCTTCCTAGCTAGATCGGTTTGATGATATCTCTTAAGTTCCGTGAGAACAAAAATAACCAAATTTTGATGAATAATTTATCACAACTTATGACACCAATGAATTTATTTTATGAACATATAGTTAGGAATCTATTCCATATACAAAATACATCTCCTAGTTTTTTTCGTCTCTAGTCAGTTTCATTGTGGTTGTAGTGAATGAAATGCTATAAAAACCATCAATTTGTGTCATTGTAAGGGTGTAAAGGGTGATATTTTGTAATTGGAACCTTGTGGAACCAAACCAATGGTTCCCACGTACCTAGGTAGGATGTTATACACTATCAAATGCATCTTCTTGATGCCCAACCATCCTGGTCCTTCCTAGCTACATCGGTCTAATGATGTCTCTAAAACGCCCTGAGAAAGAAAAATAACCAAACTTTGATGGATGATTTCTCATAGCTCATGGAATCTATGAATGCATCATTTGAACCTACAACTAGGAAAAATTTCCATCTACAAAAACCTCTCCCAATTTCTCCCATATATCACCATTTTCTCATGGTCGTAGTGAATGAAACACTATAAAAACTTTCAATTTGTGTCAGTGTTAGGGTGTCGAGGGTTATATATTAAAATCATCACCTTATGGGAAAAAACCTTCCTAGATGTCTAGGTGGGCTGGTAGACACTATCATAGGCATAATTTTTATGTGTAACTATCTCAGTCCTTTTTAACTACATTTTTCCAACGATGTCTCTTAAATATCGTGAGAGAAAAAATGGGAAAACTATGATAGATGATTTCTTGTAACCATATAACCTTAGAATGTATTATCTAAAACTATAATTGGGCATCTATTCCACCTATGAAAAACTCTCCTAGTTTCTCCCATATCATATTAGTTTTCGCACAGTCACAACAAACGAAATGCTGCAAAAAACTTCAATTTTTGTTAGTGTTAGGGTGTCAAGGGAGATATTTTGCGATAGAAACCTCATGACACAAAATTTATGTCACCCACAAGTTTAAGTGGGCTTTAACATGATATCAAATATGTATTTTCACTTCCCAACTGTCTCATTCCTTCCTATCTACATCTGTTTAGCGATGTCTCTTAATCTCTCTAAGAGAGAAAAGTAAGAAAAATTTGACATGTGATTTAAATTACCATGCATGAAACCTAGGAATTTATGGTCTAAACCTAAATCCAATATTTAGTTCCATGTATGAAATACTCTCTAAGTTTCTCCCATCATTCACTAGTTTTCTCACAGTCGCACCAAAAGAAATGTTATAAAAACCTTCAATTTGCGTTAGTATTAGAGTGTTGAGGGAAATATTTTGTAATTGGAACCTCATGGAACCAAAATGATGATGTCCACACATTTTAGTGGAATTTTATATGATATTCGAGGCATATTTTTAATCCCTAACTGTTTTGGTCATTCCGAGCTACATCGGTCCAATGATGTCTCTAAAATTTCTTTAAGAGTGAAAAGTAGTCAAACTTTGATGAATAATTTCTCACAACTAATGGAACTTGGGAATGTCTTGTTTTAACCTATAGTTGAACATATGGTCCATGTATAAAAAATTTCCTAGTTTCTATCATCTCCCACTGGTTTTATGTAGTTGCAACAAACGAAATTCTACAAAACCTTCAATTTACTTCAATGTTAGGGTATCAAGGTGATATTTCTCAATTAGAACCTTGTCGAACTGAATTAGTGGATACGAAACATTTGATTGGGCTAGTAAACACTTTTTGAGGCTATTTTTTAATTCCCAACTATCTTTTTCCTTTCCAACTACATCGGTCTAGCAATTTCTCTTAAACACCCTGAGTGCGAAAAGTTTTTATTCTTTGATGAGTGATTTATCGTAACCCATAGCACCTAAGAATGCATCATCTAAAAATATAGTTGGGTAACACCTAAGAATTTATTGTTTGAAAATACAACTAGGCATCTATTCCACCTATAAATTCCTCTCCCATTTTTTCCCATCTCCTATCGATTTTCTTGTGGCCACAACAAATGTAATGTTGAAAAAAATACAATTTACGTCAATGTTAGGGTGTCAAGGGAAATATTTTGAAATTGGCACCTCATGGCATCGAATGGATTGCTCCAACACATCTTATTGTGTTGGTAGATTCTATTAAGAATTTTATCTAACCAACCTAGTCATTCCTAACTACATCAGTCTAACCATGTCACTTAAGCACTCAAACATCTCGATCTACACTAAGTGAGTCCAAAAATGCTTTCATACAATATATATGATGAAATAAGAATGGGATCTTGTTTTTCATTTATAAGATACATGTTAAAAATATTATTTTGTTGGTCCGAAAAACTGTTGGTTAGGTAGGTCGTAGGGAAACAGGCCAACAGTGTGCAGGGCATAGCCCCTCTTTGAGATAGAAAAGTGAAACTGGTTTATTGCTAATCTATCAAGCAGGAATCTGTGCAAATCTACACTATTCTAACTTCAGGGGGTTTATGATCTCATCCCAGTAGAGGTAGTTCCAAAAATGAACATAAAGGTAGGAAGGAAGGAATGGAGGAGGATAGATCTGAAGGAAGAAAGGAAAATGGATTCCAAGACGGAAAGGTCAAAAGGTTTATGCTTTGGGCTAGTAGTAAACAAAGCCAAACTTACTTGCATAAATGATTAAATCAATACTGATGAGCAAATGATAATAGTAGCAATGAATCCAACAGAATAAAAACATAGATCTAACTTAAGAAAGATCTTATGCAAATAACAAATAAATTAAGCACAAAGTCAGAACATATGTATTAATATTTCTTCTGTTACAAGAAAACACAAAATATTTCTCTCCTCACTTCTCTTTTCATACCAAAAATGTCCACCTAGAATACAAGAAGTATTCTAGTGTTTATAGAAGAAGAAGAAGAAGAAGAAGGAATATAAAAGCAAACCAACCACTAATTACAAAATATCTTACAAGATATTTACAAAATATCTAAAAAGTCAAAAATTGACTTTGGGCAAGTTTTTGGATGACAACATCCCATGGTGGAACATGGATGATGTCATCGTAAATGCCAACAAGCTCTTTTAAATATTTTCACAAAAATGATCAAAGCATACACAAGAGGAGAAACTACTCATCATCATCTCTTTGCTCAAAATTGGTGTCTTGATTTTGATCAGGAGAGTCGATGTGACATTGACGCTCGATATTCCATAAACTTGCTGATCATCGCTTGAAGTTGATCATGATCTGGACCTTTGAAATGGTTGTCAATGACTTCGTAAGTTTCTTTTTCATTCTTGAGCTTGTCAGGTAATTTGGTGAAAGTTTTGCATGAATCGATCAAAAACCCAATGAAGTCGCGGCATGCCAAGAGGTTATTGATTGACTCTCAGTTAAAAGTGACCTCTGGTGCTAGACCTTGAGTGACGATTGTCTTGAAGCGCTGGAATGTATCATCCACTTCTCTCAAGTTGTACGATTCACTAAGCATTTCTGGATCCATTTTTGTTACTATTTGCTCCATATTGTATCGTGCGTCCAGAGCTTCATCCTTGATTTTATCTATCCTCTCTAGGATATATTCCATTTGATCAACCCGACAATCTAAAGCAATGAGAGCTTTTTTATGTGCATGTGGGTGATCGATAACGCCGACCTTCAATAGTTCGTCAGCTAAACAATCAACCATGGCTTGAATTGTTTCATGTTGTAACCTGGTGTTATCTAACTCCTCATAGAGGGAACCTGCTACTGCTTGTAGCTCCTTATTTTCTTGGGTTATATCTTAATAAAGCAATGTGAATTTCCCAATCATTTCATGACCATTTCTGAGGATCCGCTCGATCCAGGATAATACTACTGCACCTTTTTCACCAATCTTAACATATTCATTTACTTTATCCTGACTGAGAACTTCAATGGGTTCAGTGGCTGTTACAGGAGGAGCATTGCCCATTTTCTGCAATGCTTAGAGGATATGTTTGTTATGTTCCTTGAGTATTCTCTTCTCCTCTTTTTCTTTGTGGAGCATTTTTCAGATAGCATCTACTGCAAAAAATGCTTCCCCTTGCAGGCTTTCAGATGAGGTCCCCATTATGACTCAAGTCACTGTGAAGTCTGTGGGAGACATATCCTTCTTTTCCTTGGTGGGATCTGAGTAAGCGATCTCCATGACTCTCTCCCCTGAGGTGCTCTTAGAAAAGTGAGTTATCACTTTTTTCTTCTTAGGTCCCATCTTTGAAATGACGAATAAGTCCATGGGTGCGATGGGAACCTTTCTCTTATGCTGACTCAAGTGGTCAGAAATCCAACTAGGACTTATGGGAGTGGGAGGAGAGGAAATAGGAGAAGAAATGGTAGTGAAAAGGGGAGAAACTGTGGAGGCCTCGGGGAAGAATGTTGAAACACTTGGTGGTTGCATTGATAGGGAATCTGATGCACCGCTGCTTGTGGGGCCTAGAGTTACTACAAGGGAAGAGAAGAACATGGAAATGGAAGGGATCTGTAATTTGATGGAGGGAATACTGGGTGACAGATCTGTGAGAGAGGAGAAGATGGAAGAGGTGGGAGATGGAAGGGAGGAAAGTAGAGGGGAAGACACATCCATAGTAATAGATGTTTCGATGATAGGAGGAGGAGAAGAAATAGAAAAAGTAATGATGGGTACCTCTGCAGTTGTAGTCGTGATAACATCTTGGGTGGATGTATCTGTTGAAACCTCTGTTGTTTCTTCCTCTTTACTTGGAGACACCAGGTTGACCACTTGCTTCTTAGAAGTAGAAGGAAGGCCTTCAGGAGCTTCTTCTTGTTTTCTTAATTCACCCTCCTTATCCTTTCCTTTTCCTTTCGACACTTGATCTGGTCTTGGAGGCGCTCTACCTAAAGGAGAAGTAGTGAAATCAATTCTGAGGTAGGTGAGACCATTCTATTTGCACCAATGTTCGGTGCACTGGAACATGGGCTTAGCCGTTTCCTGAATGGTTTTTGGTGATTTGGCTCTGTCGATCTCCGCGAATGGATAATCATCCCCATTTGTGTCAAGGTAAACCTGATCAACTTCTTGATCAATCTCTTGGAATTCTTTTGGGACAATAGCAATGACATAGTGGACGATCTCCTACAGAGCCAGCCGAGAGTGGTCCTTTTGCCTGACATCTATCTCATGTGTCATGTCGATCCAAATGTCCTCGATCTCGAGAACATGGATGGGATCAATTTTTTCCTTTGGGAGGCAACTTTGACAGTTAAAGGTGGGCCTTGCTGGGAAGTTTTGCTTCAAATTCAACAATTCCAGCTCAGCATACATCTCCCGTGCTTTGGCAAGTGTGGGGCAGGTGTATCAGCCAACTGTAAGGGGGAATGGAGTTCCTCCTTTCTTTCTCTTCATGCACTTCTCATGGTAAGTGATTAGTTTCCTTGACAACTCCAAGAGGATTAGCTTTGGCCCTGCAAACCTTGGAAGCTTCGTCAGTTCTCCCTCGAAATTCACAGCTCTGAGGTATGTGAATGTGGGGAATTGTGTGAACAATTCTCCCCATTTCTTTGTGGTAACAATTACACTCTGGCTAGTCCGACAGTGTCTCATGTTTGGCCTTAGCAAGTAGATTACCTCATAAAAAAAGGCATCATTAATTTTAGAGAACTGGGAGATGTTGGCCTCGAGCTTCAACTCTGGGTAGAACTCGTATATCTTGACCTGGGGGCCATACCCCATTTTGAGCTAACCCTTGCAAAATCCCTTGTTGCCGTAATAGCATATACAACGTAGGAATTCATGTAGAATTTCCCAGTTGTTAGAACTTGTTGGAACTACTGGGAGATGGTATCACTGATGATTTTCCCCAGCCAAAACATTGATCATGTGCATTCTTGTTCATGGTTTCCGAATACCTCAGCATCCATTTGTGGAAATAATGGGGCATCAGGGAGCCCAAATACTCTATTTAAGAAGGTGATTGTATCACGTAACTCTTCATTGAAGTCACTACGGTGGATGGTTTGTAGCCATCTTCTCACCGACTTCTTGTTCTTTAGATAAGGCTCATTCATCATCTACATACATTTATCCTTAGTATCGTCCCAGGCCTTCTTGCAGTCTTTGAGACTTATTTCCACATATTTCCTATGATGAGGAATTCCCATGATCATTTCAAAGTGACGAGCTGTGAGGTCTATGATGGGTTGTTGTTCTTTATTTTCAACACACCTAGTGTCTTTGTTATAGCACCAGGCCACCCACATAACAAATTCATTATTTACGGCACTTACTGACATCCCAGTTGCAAAGTGCAATCCGCTCCCCACCAACTTGTTCATCCAAGGGCCACTACTTTCCTGGTTGGTCCTCACCCAGAAATCATCCATGTCAATATGTCCTAGCTCAGAGTCTCTGATGTCGAGGGCTTGCATTCTGCATATGAGTCAGGAATTTTGACTTTCTGATATTTGTATTTCATCTCTTGTTTCTGACTATTTAGCTTTAGCTTTAGCTTTAGTTGATTTCTTGCTTGATGAAGACATGTGTGAGCCCAAGGATGGATGTTGTTGTTCTGCAAGAAGAATCAAGGAGTTCCAACACAAAAGAGCCATGTCAACCATCATGTTATTCATAATGAAATATTGTAGAATGAAGAACAACCAATAATAAGGCTTAGGTCGCAAGGCATAGGTTCATAGCATGCTACAAAGGCCCAAAATTGTTGGGCTCACTTTCTGGGGTGTTGACATGAGTAAAAATGTGCTCAATGTTTATAGGAGAAAAGTTGCGCCAAACAAAAAGGGTGCAGTTTTGTGGATGTTAACATGCATATTTTTGGCGCCAAAGGGTAAAGCGCATTTAGGAAGGTGTCAACATGAGACAAATTGTGCTTGGTGTTGACCTAGGAAAAGTTAAGCCAAGTATAAGGGCACAATTTTGCAAGGTGTTGCATGAAAATTTTTAGTGCCAAGGAGAAAGGCGTGGGGCACGGTTTTGCAGCACACAACATGGCATGTTGATGTTATGGAAATTTGCTAAGTGCCATTTCAACTGGGCACGGGTTAGGGTCTTGTTACATGGTTTTAAAGTGCACCTCAGTACAGCTTTAGAATGTGTAACATGGAAAAATAGTGTGCCAAGGAGTTTTTTACATTTTGACAGCCCATGGATTTCTTGATTTGGATTTGATAAGAGAGATATTTTTAGTAAGGTAGCACGTAGATAAAGATGATATTTGGTTTCTTCAGAGGCAGGGGTCTTCCAGATTTACAGATCTGGAAGGAGAGGCAAAAGGGCTTTCAGCTAGTTTGATAATTTATTATGTGTGTTTCTTTAGATTTTATC